>CAUYON010015959.1:0-13665 GCA_963573935.1 Arctocebus calabarensis | reverse complement strand
ATTCTGTTTGTTAGGATCTTATTGAATATTTTTGCATCAATATTCATTAGTGATATTGGTCTGTAGTTTTCTTTTCTTGTTGGATCTTTTCCTGGTTTAGGGATCAAGGTGATATTCGCTTCATAGAATGTGTTGGGTAGTTCTCCATTTTTTTCTATATTTTGGAAAAGTTTGAATAATATAGGTACTAGTTCCTCTTTAAAGGTTTGGTAGAATTCTGACATGAAACCATCTGGTCCCAGGCTTTTCTTTTTAGGGAGATTTTGTATAGTTGATGCTATTTCAGAACTTGATATTGGCCTGTTTAACATTTCCACTTCATTCTGGGTAAGTTTAGGAAGGTGGCATGCATCCAAGTATTGGTCAATTTCCTTCAGATTTTCATATTTCTGAGAGTAAGTTTTCTTGTAATATTCGTTAAGGATTTTTTGAATTTCTAAGGGGTCTGTTGTTATTTCGTTTTTGTCATTTCTGATTGATGAAATTAGAGCTTTTACTCTTTTTTTCCCTGATTAGGTTAGCCAAAGGTTTATCTATTTTATTGACCATTTCAAAGAACCAACTTTTTGATTTAATGATCTGTTGTATAATTCTTTTGTTTTTAATTTCATTTAATTTTGCCCTGATTTTGGTTATTTCTTTTCTTCTGCTGAGTTTTGGGTTGGAATGTTCTTCCTTTTCCAGTTGCTTGAGGTGTCCCATTAAGTTGTTAACGTCCTCTCTTTCCGTTCTCTTGAGGAAGGTTTGCAGTGCTATAAATTTCCTTCTTAGGACTGCCTTTTCAGTATCCCAGAGGTTCTGATAATTCGTATCTTCATTGTCATTTTGTTCCAAGAATTTGGTGATTTCCTTCTTAATCTCGTCTATGACCCATCTATCATTCAGCATAAGGTTACTTAGCTTTCATGTTTTTGTTTGAGTATGCAGATTCCTGTTATAATTGAGTTCAACTTTTATTCCATGGTGGTCTGAGAAGATGCAAGGAATAATTTCTATTCTTTTAAATTTGCTGAGATTAGACTTGTGACCTAAAATGTGATCAATTTTGGAGTATGTTTCATGGGCTGATGAGAAGAATGTGTATTCAATTTTATTAGGATGAAATGTTCTGTAGGTGTCTGTTAAATCCATTTTTTGAATTGTTAAATTTAAATCTAAAATTTCTTTACTTAGCTTCTTACTGGAGGATCTATCCAACACTGCTAAAGGAGTATTAAAATTTCCAACTACTATCGAGCTGGAGGAGATCAAGTTACTCATGTCTATTAGAGTTTTTCTTATAAATTGAAGTGCATTCTGGTTGGGTGCATAAATATTAATAATTTAAATCTCATCATGTTGAGTATTACCTTTAAAAAATATGAAATGACCGTCTTTATCTTTCTTTATTTTGGTTGGTTTAAAGCCTATTGTACCTGCAAATAAGATTGCAACATCTGCTTTTTTCTGTTTTCCATTTTCCTGGAATATAGATGATTATCCCTTCACCTTGAGTCTAAATATATCTTTTAAAGTAAGGTGAGATTCTTGTATACAGAAGATATCTGGACTGGGTTTTTGTATCCAGTTAGCCAAACTATGTCTCTTTAGAGGACAATTTAAGCCATTCACATTAATAGAACATATTGATAAATCTGTACAAAATCTAGTGGACATTTTTAATCCTTTCATCAGTGTGGAAGTTTGAATTTGTTAAGAAGTTTCTGGGTGAGAAAATTTTTATGGTGGAGGATTATGCTGGTTATTATGGAGGATAGGTTTGAGAATATCCCGGAGAGCTGGTTTAGTTATAGCAAATTTCTTCAGCATGTGGATGTCATTAAAGTATTTAATTTCTCCATCGTGGATGAAACTCAGTTTTGCTGGATACAGGATCCTGAGTTGAAAGTTATTTTGTTTTAGGAGGTTAAAAGTAGATGACCATTCTCTTCTGGCTTGAAAGATTTGATCAGAGAGATCTGCAGTTTTTCTAATATTCTTCCCCTTGTAGGTAATCAATTTCTTGCATCTGGTTGCTTTCAGAATTTTCTCTTTCATATTAACTTTAGTGAACTTAATTATGATGTTCCTTGAGGATGTCTCATTCGGGTTGAGTCACGCTGGGGTTCTGAAACTGTCTGCTATCTGAATTTCAGAATCTCTTGGCATGTCTGGAAAATTCTCTTTCATAATCTAATAAAGAAGAGACTCTGTGCCTTGTAATGCTACTTCGTCTTTTTTCAGGTATCCCTATCAGGCAAATATTGGTTTTCTTCGAGTTATCCCAGAGTTGTCTGAGAAAACGATCCATTTTTGCCTTCCATTTCTCTACCTCTTTGTAGGTTTGAGAGCGTTCAAAAGCTTTGTCTTCCATGTAAGAAATCCTTTCTTCTGCTTCCTCCATTCTGTTACTGAGGGATTCTACTGTATTTCTCAGATCTTTGAGGGCTGCAACTTCTTGTCTCAGTTTTTCAAAATCTTTGGTCATTTGGTCTTTGAATTCCTTGACTTCTTGAGACAATTTTTGAAATGTTCCTAGAATTTCTAATTCCAATTTTTCCTCTATTTTATTGATCTTGTTTGCAATCCAAATTCTGAATTCGATTTCTGATGTCTCAGCCATTTGTTTATGCATAGGATTGTCATTTGTGTCCACCAAATTGTTCCTTGGGGGGAACTGGTTGTTCGACTCTGCTCTGGTTGTTCATGTTTCCAGAACTTTTCTGCTGATTCCGCCCCATATTTATTTTGCACCTTTTGGCTGGATTAGTAGGTAAGGATAAGTTGGGTTGGGGGTTCTAGGAGTAGTGATTGACCAGTCCTTTGCCTGTAAGCTGAGACTGGTGTTTGTACCTTTTCTCCTAGAGTTTTGCCAACCTGTACTTTGCTACTGCCTGCGCAACTGTGGGCCTTCTTGATGTGGTGGGGCTACGTGGCTCTGCCTTATTTTCAGCTGGTCTCTGTCTTACCCTAGAGAATCGGTTACTCTGTGTTGGAATTTGAGCTGTGGAGAAATACCAGCAGTTAGGTCACCATGCTCCCCACAGACAACAATTGGAAAAGAAAAGGCAAACCTTCCCTTTACCACACACCCAGTGTACCACGTTGGAAAGTCCTCGGATGATTGGCCCAGTTGAAGAAGTCCCAATCAATTGTCCCAGCCAGTACCAACCTCAAATCAAAGAGTTGAAAAGTCTCTGGTGACTAGATAGCAGGAGTCTGCTGGCAGTTCTAATATAACTCACTCCAGGGCTCTGTGAGCTCAGGAGGGCCCCCCCCCCCAGTCAGTAAATTAGTCTGGGAAGGTTGATGCCTCCTTCCTCACCTTGCCTCTCTGTCACACCCAGTCTCTGGTAAACCTGCAAGGCTGTGATCCAGTTCCCTCCAATGAGCAGATGCTCTAGAGGTTTGCGCCTGCCTAGGTCACAAGGGGCTCTGTGGCTCCTCAGCCAGTCCCCCAGTTTCTGTTTGTGTTGGCAGGGGGGAGGTGAGGCCTGACAACCTGGGTACTTGATAGGGGCAGGGGCGATTCACTCAGGTCCAGCCCTGTCCCTGATTGATGTTGCTGATAGAACAGAACAAGTTCACAGAATTTCTGCCCTGTGGAAGAGATGCTGGGCTGCTAATAGTTCTGACTCAGTCTGTGAGCTTCAGTCCTTTGTCTCAGCTGTCATCTCTTGAGGGCCAGGTGCAACTGAAATTTAGCAAAGCTTTCTCAGGGCATATATTCTAATCCCCGAGCACTGCCCCAATCAGTCCTGGTACCACCTCAGGCATATTCTTCACTCCTGAGTCCAGCCCCTCTGCCGTAGAACCACTCTGTCAATGGCTGCCACTGGAGAAGCCGGCTTCCCCTGGCCACCCAGAGAGAGTGGGAGTGTCTCCTCAAAACATCTCCAGGGGTGTGAAGCCCACATCTATTACTCCCGCTGCCACTTGGTGCCTCAGGGTACTGCCTCTCCAGTTCGGCCTCCTCTTGGCTCACTTTCCTCTCACCACTCCTGAGCTGGAAAAACAACACAGATCAGCAATAGCCCGCACCCTGTCCACGCCCCTCAAGAAAATGTCCAAGGATCTGGACTCCATGGGGGACAGACCTCTAGACCTCAGGGTGAGAGTGGAGGGGAGTGCTGGGAGAGAATATATACAGTTTTATGCCTGGCAGGAGAGTGCCATGGCACCCTAGTAAGGGAAGGAGGTCCGGTTTTTAGAGGGTCTCTCTCGTGGGGTAGAGTGGGAGGACATCTGAACTCTGTTCGCTTGTTTGTATGGAGGTATGGAGTATGCTGCGAGCCAATCTCATGGGGGAAGGGGACTCCCGTCCACTTGGCAATATGTTGTGTACCTTTTATTTGTATCCTTGGGGTTGCAGGTTGCTCCAGCAGGGTTGATGTGCGTTCTGCAACCTTCTCTTTTGGCTTAGGTCCAAACCATTGGATTTCTTGCTAAATTTCTGTCCTTTAACTCTTCTTCTGGACTGGGGCATCTGTGGAAAGCTGGCTACAGACTGCCATCTTGGCTCCTCCCCCTCCTTCACCATATTTCTTGCTTGTTCCTTATGGATCATTTTCCTTCATTTCCTGAAATCCAACATCTTGAAAATAATTGTTTCATATATTTTTGTCCAGTTATTTAGTTGTTTCAGGCAAGAGGATAAATCTGGTCCCTATTACTGCATCTTGGCTGGAAGCAGAACTCTGACACTTCAAAAAGTCACTATTCTGTTTCCAAGTATATTATTTCTTATTTGGGGACATTCCTTTCTAGTGGCTTCTTCTCATCACTTCCTGGAAGTCCTTAGTCTTTTACAGGTTGAGGCTATTCAAAATTTTTTGGATATCAATTTAAAAGACTGTTAGAAACTAATAATAGATTATATTGTTAAATCAGTTATGGAATGATATGTTTCTTGGGTAACCCCTTTATACCATTCTAAAATCCTTTTAGTTTCTTCTTACTCCAGACACTACTACAGCAACCAGTTCCATTCAAACTTTGGCTTCACACAGATGCAGTTGGACAATGCCTCTCCTCAGCTGGTGTCATACACTTTTCACTTCCTCTCTGGGGCTTCTTTGATTCTATCAGTAGGGACATCTTATGCATTCAAACATGGACAACCAGGATATGTAAGAGAGTTTAATGCATGTGGAGCCACTCTTGACCAATGCGGAAGGAGGCAGTAGATAAATGATTTCCCCCTTTGATCCTTGAGCTGACAATTATAAGACTCATTTATTAACATTTTACAGAAGATTCCAAGTGGATTGAGCATAAATCTTCTATAGCGGGTGCCCAACTCTCTTTATGCTTGAATTGGCTCTTTTCCTCCTTCCCTATTCCATTCTGCTTCTTGTGAACACATTCTTCCTTGAATATCAACTCTAAATAAACTGTCCAGTAGCCTTAATCTTAGGATCTGTTCTCAGGGTAAGCCAGACTAAGATGGTAAACCATATATTTATATTTACATGTATATACTCATATAATTATCTAGTTTGGGTGTAGTTATGCAATGATACTTTTGAAAACTAAAGTAAAATCCAGTAATAGTAACTGTGATATTTCTCAAAATTTGCTGCAAATAAATGATGAGTTTTAAAAATCAAACTAAAAAAAAAAGTCAAATATTTATTGAGTGCTGACTATAGTAAGGCATCATGCTGAACACCATGGAAACTAGCAAAAAGTGTAATGAACATGGAGCCAAAGAGAATAATGTTTAGCAGGATGTTTATTTTTAAAATATAAAACTAGAACACTACCAACTAAAAATTACATATGGCACTACTAAAAAAGAGTTACATCTTTTACTTTTGTCTTGAAACAACTACAAAACAGACAAAAACATATGAAACTACAGTTTTCAAGGCATTGGACATCAACCAATGAGACAAAGGAAGATAGGAGACAGGAAATAAAAGAGCCATATGGACAGTCTGGAGAGAATCATTAAAGTGTAGAGAGAAGAATCTTAAGCAAAACTTAACAACCTCCCTGAGTTAAGTAAATAGAGCTTGGAGTCCAAGGAGGTGAAGGAGACTGGAGCTCTCATGGCAGAGTTATGGAAAAGAAAGATATTTAAAGATAGAACTCCAAATATCCATACAAAGTCTTCCACCTTGAGTCAAGTCAAAATGAACTCTAATCTTCCATGGAGTATTGATCAGCATGTGCATGTGAGGAAAAAACTTAAGGCCAAGAAGAGAGTCAGCCAAAAGAAAAAATAAACTCCTCAGAGGTCCCATAAAGCCAAAATAATTCCTTATATTAATTCTCAATTGCTATGTGACAAATTACCATAGACTTAGTGGCTTAAAAAATACCCATTTATTAGTTTACAATTTTTTTTTAAAGTCAGAAATCCAAACATGGGTTAACTAAATCCTCAGCTCAAGGTCTAACAGGTTGTTGCCAGTGTGTCAGATGCGCTAAGTTCCTTTCTGGAGGTTTTGGGGCAGAGTCCATTTCAAAGCACATTCAAATTATTAGGAGAATTGAGATCTCTACAGTCGTAGAACTGAGGTACCATTTTCTCATTGACTATTAGCAGGAGTTGATCTCGTCCTAGAGGCTGATCTTAGGTTCTTGCAATGTGGCCCTTTTCATCTTCAAAACCATCAAAGGAGAATCTCTCTCATGTTGAATCTTTTGAATGCTTTCAATTTCTTTTGTCAAGAAGCACCTACTCCTTTTAAGGACTCATCAGATTGCATCAGGTCCACTCAGGGTAACCAGTCTTAACAACAACTGTGTCATGTAACGTAAGTTAATCACAGTAGTGACTGTCTCATCATATTTACATTTACAGTTCACAACCACATTCAAAAGAGAAGGGATTATATAATAGTGTAGGTCACTGGGAAACATCTTAGAATTCTGCATACCATATTCTTGCTCCCACTAGTCAGAGCCCAAAAATTTTATTAATGATGAGGAACTGGGTAAAGTACCAAGAAAGGTATGCCTCAATATTAGCCGTAAACTAAAGGCTGCTTTTATCCTGCTTAACAAAGCTTAATAACATGACCTGAAAAAAAAGAAGCTATTTCCAAGTAACTTAACCATATACAGAACAAAGCTCAAACTCTTTATAAGAATACCAATATATCCTGTGTCCCAAAAGGTAAAAGTATAAATGTCTGGCATATAATTAAAAAATTACCAAGCATGCAAAAAAGCAGTAAGATATTATTCATAATAAAGAAAAAATCCATCAGTCAAAATAGATACAAATTATATAGACGACAGAATTAGTAGACAAGGACATTAAAGCCATTAGTATATCTTTGTTCCATATATATGAGAAGCTAGAGAAAAGAAGGACCATGTTAAGTAGAGACATGAACGACAAAAAGATCTAAATCTAACATGTACAATAGAAGAGATGAAAAATACAGTGGATGGGATTAATGACAGATTATATATTGCAGAAAAATATATTAAGAACTTGGAAGACCTAGCAAAAGACAATATCTAAAATGAAACACACAGAAAAAATTAAAAGAATGAAAAAAGGGTGAACAGAGCATTGGTGAGCCATGGAACAACATAGCCTAATACACATGTAATAGGAGTCATTAATGGAGGAGACAGAGAGGGGTAGGAACTAACAAAAGCCCCTGAAGAAAATATGGCCCCTAATTTTTCAGGTTTTATAAACACTATAAATCTAAATATCCAACAAGCTCAACAAACATCAAGCACAAGAAAAGTATCCCAAGGCTCATCATAAACAAATTATTTAAAAGTAATGATAAGTAGAAAATGTTGCAATTAGCCAAAGAAAAAACATCCATTACATATAGAGCAACAAAATTAAAGCTGATAGATTACTTGTGTGAAAAAATCTAAGCTAAAAGTGAGAAAAGTAGCTTATTTAAAATAGGGGAATAATGTATTCAAAAAACAGAAAGAAGAGACAAGATGGCTGACTAGAGGCAGCTTTCACCAGAACCTGCCATCCAGGAGGAGGAAAATTGGACTGAAATGAACTCAGAGCAGTTAAAATTGGGAGGCAGATTGCAAGGAGAAGAAATTAAGGTGCTCAGCAACCCCACTGAGACAAACAGCAAGAACCAAGAGGAGAAAGAGGAAGGGAGAGAGAACTAAGGACAGTTACGGAGTCGACCAGATTCAGAGGAGCCTGGCACTGAATACAAGGGTAAAGGGGAACCTCTCCCCCGCCTGGGGGCTCTCCTGAGCAGCAGTGAAACACAGGATCTCTTATCCCGTGGGAGAGGGCCAGGAGGAGCAAAAGACCCCGTTTTCCTGCACCTAGGAGTATCCTCCTCTGGGTATTCCTCCTGCCAGGCACTACACTGAGCAATTTTGGCTGCAACAGCCTTGTGGCCACAGCCCATACCCCATTGTTCTTTCATTGAACAATGAAAGAACTGCCTCTTGAAGAGGCTTGCTTCCCTGTGCAGGCAAGTTAATGTGCTAGTAAAGCTCTGACTTCTTGCAGGGGCCGCCCCATAACCAGGCACCAGAAAACATGAAGGAGCTTTGGACCCTACCCAACCCTCATAGCAATGCTGAAGCAAAGGTTACAGAGGCCATGCTCTCTGTCACAGGCAACTAGTGAAATTCATTGCAGGCCACAGGAGGAAAGGGAGACAACTCCTGCCCTCTCAACATATCTGGTGGAAACTCTGAGGGACCTCTGCATAGCCTGGTGAACTGGGAATGCCCTGCCCCCACTGAGAGGAAGCTGTGGGTCAACTACATTAACATTAGCCAGGCAGGGTTTCCTTCCTCAGAGTTTGTCTACTGCTGGGGAAAACTTTCCCTACTCTGCAGAGAGGCTCAGTAGGCCCCTCCTGAAGGTTCAGCTGACAGCACCACCTGCTATCTTGGAAAGGGGTGGGCCTGGCCTCAGGTGAACCTGCTGTGAGAAATTCTGGGAAGCAGATGGAAACCCATGGATTCCCCTCCCACAAACATAAGCAAAAGCCATGGCATTATGAATCTGTTATGGGGTAGGGCTTCAGTGAAAACTATAAATTTTTGAATTTGTTGGCTGGGCAGAGTTAGCACTCTGGCCTCCCCTCTAGCCTCCTCTCTCCCTCCTCTTCCATCCTTCATTCTGGACTATTGTTGTGTTTTATCATTCATATGAAAGTGTGGGTGATTATATATTTGTTTCATAATAGTACTGAGTACACTGGATATTTTTCTTCCATTCTTGAGATACTTTGCTAAGAAGAATATGTTCCAGCTCCATCCATGTAAACACGAAAGATGTAAAAGACCTTGAACAGATCAGCATCAAGCTCTGAAATTACAATAACAATTAAAAATCGGCCAACGAAGAAAAGTCCTAGACCAGACAGCTTTACACCAGAATTCTACCAAACCTTTAAAGAGGAGCTCATGCTTATATGACAGAACATATTCCAAAAGATTGAGAAGGATTGTACCCTCCCCAACTACTTCTACAAAGAAAATCACCACCCTTATACTAAAACCAGGGTTAGATCCAACAAAAAGAAAATTACAGACTGAAATCATTTATGAATATTGATGCAAAAATTTTCAATAAAATCCTAGCAAACAGAATACAGCTACACATTAAAAAACTTATGCATCATGATCAGATGGGCTTTATTACAGAGGTACAGGCTGGTTCAACATAATTAAATCCATACATGTAATTCACATAAATAGAAGCAAAAACAAAGACCACGTGATCCTTTCAATCGATGCAGAAAAGGCATTTGACAAATTTCAGCGTCCTTTTCTGACAAGAACACTTAAGAAAATAGGCATAGATTAGACATTTCTTAAATTGATAGAAGCCATCTACAACAAACCCACAGCCAACATACTGAATGGAGTAAAACTGAAAGCACTTCCACTTAGAACTGGAACCAAACAAGGATGTCCACTACTATTCAACATGGTGCTGGAATTTCTAGCCGATGCAATCCCTCGTCAAGAGAAGGATATCAGAGATATTCAAATGGGAACAGAGAAGGTCAAACTCTCTCTCTCCGCCGATGATATGATCTTATACTTAGAAAACCCCAGGGACTCAACAAAAAGCCTCTGGAAGTGATCAAGAAACACAGTAACATCTCAGAATATAAAATCAATGTCCACAAATCAGTAGCCTTCATATATGCCAATAACAGTCAAGCCGAGAATCAAATCAAAGATACAATTCCCTTCACAGTAGCTTCAAAGAAAATTAAATACCTGGGAATATACCTAACGAAGGACATGAAAGATCTCTACAGAGAGAGCTATAAAAACCTTGATAAAAGCAATAGCAGAAGATGTTAACAAATGGAAGAACATACCATACTCATGGCTGGGAAGAATCAACATTGTAAGTGTCCATACTACCCAAAGTGATCTAGAAATTCAATTCAATCTCCATCAAAACACCAACACCATACTTTGAAGAGCTTGAAAAAATAGTACTTCATTTCATATGGAACCAGAAAAAAACCTGAATAGCCAATGCACTTCTAGGAAATAAAAACAAATCTGGAGGCATCATGTTATCAGACTTCAGGTTATACTATAAGTCTACAGTGATCAAAACAGCATGGTACTGGTAAAAAAAAAAAAATAAAGATATAGATCTATGGAATAGAATAGAGAACTAGAGAACCTGGAGATGAACCCAGGCATATTATCATATGATTTTCAATGAACCGAACAAAAGCATACAATAGGGAAAAGAATCCCTATTTAGTAAATGGTGCTGGGAGAACTGGTTAGCCACATGTATAAAACTGAAATTTGACCTTCATCTTTCACTATTTACAAAAAATTGGTTCTTATTGAATAAAAGATTTAAATTTAAAACATGAAACAATAAAAACTCTAGAAGAAAGTGTGGGGAAAACTCTTGAAGATATTTGTCTGGGAAAAGGTTTTATGAAGAAGACTCCCTTGGCAATTGCAGCAACACCAAAAATAAATGAGACCTGATCAAGTTAAAACACTTCTGCACAGATAAGGGTACAACTTAAGCAAACAGACAACCTTCAGAATGGGAGAAGATATTTGCATGCTACTAATCTGACAAAGGGCTAATAACTAAAATCTACAGAGAACTCAGACTCATCAACAAGAAAAGAGCAATCAATCCCATTTATAAGTGGACAAGAGACTGGAACAGAACCTTCTCTGAAGAAAACAGACAAATGGTCAACAAACACATGAAAAAGATGCTCATTGTTCCTAATCATCAGAGAAATGCAAATCAAAACCACCTTGAGATATCACCTAACTCCAGTGAAAATAGCCCACATCACAAAGTTTCAAAGCTGCAGATGCTGATGTGGATGTGGAGAGAAGAGAAAACTTTTACACTTGGTGGGACTGCAAACTAATATATCCTTTTTGGAAAAAAGTGTGGAGAATCCTTAAAAAGCTAAAAGTAGACCTTCCATTTGATCCCACAATCCCATTACTGGGTCTCCATCCAGAAGAAAATAAATCATTTTACCATAAGGACATTTTTTTACACTAGAATGTTTATCATAGTTCAATTCATAATCACCCAAGTGTCCATTAACTCATGAATGGATTAATAAACTGTGGTATATGTATACCATGGAGTACTATTCAGCCATAAATAAATGGTGACTTTACATCTATTGTAACCTGGATGGAGCTGAAGATCATTCTTCTTAGTCAAGTATCACAAGAATGGAAAGGCAAATATCCAATGACTCAATACTAATATGAAACCAATAGAAAAACAACTATAGGCCCACGTAAAAGAAAAACACAATTAAATTCAAGTAGAAGGTTGGAGGAGAAGGGAGAGGGGAAAAGGGGAGAGGGAGGGAGATTGGTAAATTCTCACCCAGTGGACACAATGTAAGGGTATGCAGCATACCCTCCCAGATGAAGGGCTCAACTACACCTTGGCCTCTGCCTGACAAATGCAAACAATATAACCTAATTGTTTGTACCCTGATATTAATCTGAAATAAAACCAAAAAGAAACTTTTGACTTAGGCATTTGTACCTTGTGATATTATATTTCTAATATGGAAGCAAAATAAAGATCTTTGAGACATTTAAATGGAAATAAAATCATTCATCACCACTGACTCACACTACAAGAAAGTTAACGAAAGTCTTTTAGGTAGAAGAAAAATGATACCAGATGGTAATAGGGTTCTGTACAAAGAAATAAACAGCACAGGAAATGGTAACTACATTACCTTTTTTTTGTTATTTATTTAAATCTCTTTTAAAAATAATTGACTATGCCTGGTGTGGTGGCTCATGCTTGTAATCCTAGCACTCTGGGAGACTGAAGCAGGTGGATTGCTTAAGTGCAGAAGTTTGAGGCCAGCCTGAGCAAAAGCGAGACCTGGTCTCTAAAAATAGTTGGGCATTGTGGCGGGTGCCTGTAGTCCCAGCTACACTGGAGCTGAGGCAAGAGGATCATTTGAGCCCAGAGTTTGAGGTTGCTGTTAGCTGTGACACCATGGCACTCTACTAAGGGTGACAAAGTGAGACTCTGTCTCAAAAAAAAAAATTGTCTATCAAACAAAAATAGGTATGCAGTGTGGGGTTTATAACATATATAATAGTAAAGTATATAACAATAGCACAAAATTTAAGAGGAACAAAATAGAAATTCAGGCAATCTCTGAGTTACAAACATCCAACTGATGTATGACTCAAACTTGCAAACAGAAGCTATTCCAGGTAGTAGGTAAATATACTTGTTCCAACTTACATACAAATTCAACTTTAGAGCAAACCTATAGAACCTATCTTGTTTGTAACCCGGGGACTGCCTAGATACTATTTTAAGATTACTGTACTACAATATACCACACCGTTACTGGAAGGTAGATTGTGCTAAGTTAAAGGCATGTACTGCAAACCCTAAAACTGCTAATATAGTAACAAACTCAAGCGTTATAGTGAAGGGGTTCCGAATAAGTTAGTATGGCATAAAAATTATTTTGAGTTGAAGGCATTTAAGTTTCTGAAATGTCTTCTCTGCCTAAAAGTACAGCCTTCCAGAAGAACTCAATCGTCATAAATCCCTCACAGATACAACTCTCACCTTCTCTTCTCAGATGAGAAGTTGGCAGCCATGCCCAAAGAGACATTGTTATGAAACTATCATATCTTCTATCTCTTCTCTTAAGGACCCATCTACCTTTCCAAAAAGGCATCTGTTTCTGCATAAGTGCCCTTTCTGTCTCCCTTCTAGTAAGTCATTTGCTCTCCCATAAGTATCCTCTTCCTCCATCTCCTATTTTTTTTTATTGAATCATAGCTGTGTACATTAGTTTAATCATGGGGTACAGTGTGCAGGCTTCACATGCAATCTGAGATATTTTTATCAACCTGATGGACATAACATTCATGAGATTTTCTCGTTCACTATGTGAAAACATTTTTGATCCATATTTAGAAGTTTTCTCCTGACCCTTTAAATATGTACCACACATGTGATCTCACCTTTTGTACCATCTCCCCCCACCCTCTCCCTCCCCTTCCCTCCCTCTCCCCTTTCCCCGTCTTCCTGTGCAATAAATGGGTTGTAGTCTTCATTTGAATGATAAAGAATTTGTCTCATATTAGGGGTGTATACATTGGATACTTTTTCTTCCATTCTAGAGATACTTTGCTAAGGAGAACATGTTCCAGCTCCATCCATGTAAATATGAAAGAGGAAAAGTCACCATCTTTCTT
>CAUYON010015955.1:0-22274 GCA_963573935.1 Arctocebus calabarensis | reverse complement strand
AGATGTGGAACAAGTAGAAGCTGGGCACTAGTTCATATGTCTGTGAGTCAGTAAAGACTGAAGTAATGTCCTATGTTGAGTTGGTTATTTTGATATAAATATGTTTGAAGTAAAACAATTCTATTAACTGGAAGATCACAGGATATATCCATCATATTTTTCAGTACAGATAGTTCTATTAGTGGGGCAAATAGGTTAAAATTACACTGTATGGTAATTGCATTTAGGTTCTGAAGGAAAGAATATAGAGAAATCTATGCAATATATAGTTTGTCCAGATTAGTTTTCATTTAGGGAAGGAAGTTCTGCATTATTTCCAAAGCAGTTTACTTATCGATTGAAAGTCCTCCAAAAAGAACTATTGGGAAACAATGGTGTGTGGTGGTGGAAAAGAAAAGCTCCCTCAGTTTTTTGGAGGGAATAACTTTAAAAATAATTATATGGCTGAGTTTACTTGGTGCAGTTAAGAATTAAACTTGTCAATTTTAACATTGCTGTTACATCTGAAATAAACTTATGTGATGTTCTGGTAGTGATCCATGATGTCTATCACTATAACTATTCTATAACTATTGAAGAAAACTCTGTGTTGTGCTGAATTCTGTAGTTGGAGGCTGTACGTAGTCACTGTGTACTGTTTATACTGCTTTTATTTCACATTTCTTTAAGATCTAATTTAAAACTCATTAAAACAGTCCAGCTGTAATCAAGGCATCCTAATTCAGACCTTTTGGAACTTGATAAATATAATGCTTGACATCTGCAATGAGAGAGAAAAAAATAGGATCTAAGGAATTGTCCTGCTGCTGTATTTTGAATGTAATTGTTGTAAATGCTTGACACTTCAGGTTGTGATCTAATTAGTGATGTGTATTAGTTCCAGATAACATATATTTAATATTTTTCTTTTTTTGTGGTGAGGAAGGAGTTGAGTAGTTAAGTGAGTTGGGTATTGGTTTTTAAGTTTTTTCTTAGATATTAGACAAACATAAATTTAAAATTTTGTCTTTAACAAAATTAACTCAGTGCATCTCTATTCAAAACTGTTCTAATTAGAATTTTGCTTTTCTCATTCAAGAAACAGTGGGTAACCCTTGCCCACTGTATCTTAGTTATCACTATAGTTTCAAACAAGTATGTATTCTCTCCCACAGTGTCCAAATAAGGAATCTAGCAGCAGCTTAATAACTGAGTGGTTCTGGCTTGAGATCTTATGCTTGCAGTTAAGTTGTCATCTGGGGCTGCATAATCTTGAAGGTTTGACAAGGGCTAGATGAGCTACTTAAATGCTTATGTGGTTTGGGACCTCAGTTCCTCACTGTATGGGTATTTTCCATAGGACTGCCTGACTTGACATCTGACACCTACCTTCCCCCAGAGCAAGTAATCCACAAGCATGAGCAGAAAGCCATCCTATTTTGCTTTTTATGATTTAGCCTCAGATGACATTACTTTTGTCATATTCTGTTGGTCACCCAGAGCATCTATTGCACCATCAAAATACTACGTGGGACAGGACTACACAAGAATATGAATACTGGGAAGTGGGGATTGTTGTGCCTTCTAGGAGAATGGGTATCACTGCTTGGAGAAAATGCTGAGTTTTGTTCACTGCCAAGTCAGGACAGTTGGTAAAGTTTTATTAGTTTCTGAAGGGTTTTGAAAGTGGGTCTAAGAGTGGATTGATTTTTGGTAGGGAGGGACTAATCTGCCTATGAGATTGCTGCTTCTCTAGCTGAGTGATTTGAATATTTCCAGGATGTTAGATACTATAATCATAAATAGAAACAGTAAGAACATGGGAATTGGGCGGCACCTGTGGCTCAGTGAGTAGGGCGCTGGCCCCATATGCTGGAGGTGGCGGGTTCAAGCCCAGCCCCAGCCAAAAACGGCAAAAAAAAAAAAAAGAATATGGGAATTTTTCAGGAAATAATTTTCTAGTGCAGAGATTCCTGAATTGAACCTCCTTTGCAAGACTAAACTACAGGAACTTAGAGTTTTATGATACAGCCAAATAGCACCCATGTAGAACAAAGGGCTTGAGTCAGATTTTTTTTTTTTTTTTTTTTTGAGACAGTCTCACTTTGTTGCCCTTGGCAGAGTGCTGTGGCGTCATAGCTCAGCAACCTCAGACCCTTGGGTTTAAGCAGTTCTCTTGCCTGAGCCTACCAAGTAGCTGAGACTCAGGCACCCACCACAACGCTCCACTATTTTTAGAGGCAAGGTCTCATTCTGGCTCAAGCTGGTCTAGAACCCTTGAGCTCAAGGCAGTCCCACCTCGACCTCCCAAAGTGTGAGGATTACAGGCAAGCTACTGTGCCCAGACTTTTGAGTGAATTCTAAAATGTAGATAGATGTAGTTAGCTTGGTAAAACGAATGTGAAGTCAGGGAACAATCTGTTACTGGGACAGAAATGAACACTTTCAGTTCTCCAAAACTTAAAACACTTGATTTCTTGGGTAAAAATTATTTATGTAGAATCAAGAGTCAAGGTAGCTCACTGTAATCCTATCACTTAAAGAGGCTGAGGTGGGAAGATTGCTTGAGACTAGGAGTTCATGAACAACCTGAACAAAAGTGAGACCCTCTTCTCTACAAAAAATAGAAAAATGAACTGGGTGTGGTGGCACACACTGGTAGTCCCGGCTGCTTGGGAGACTTTGAGACAGTGGGATCACTTACGCATAGGAGTTTGAGGTGGCAGTGAGCTGTGGTGATGCCACTGTACTGTAGCAGGGATGACCAACAACCTGTCTCCAAAGAAGAAAAAACCATTTTAAAAGGTGATAAAAAAACAATGTTATGACCCTACTTTGAGATGTAATTCCTGATGGTTTTATTACACTTTAGGGTAGTGGTTCTCAACCTTCCTAATGCCTTGACCCTTTAATATAGTTCCTCATGTTGTGGTTGGTGGTCACCACAACATGAGGAACTGTATTAAAGGGTCAAGGCATTAGGAAGGTTGAGAACCACTGCTTTAGGGTAAGAGTAGAATTGCTAGTAACAAATAGAATTGAAGACTGTTCAAAGATGGATAAGAGTGAATCTCTGTGTCTACTAAAAATAGAAGGAAAAAAATAGGTGGGCATAGTGTCGCATAACTAGTGCCAGCTACTTGGGAGGTTGAGGCAAAAGGATTGCTTGAGCCCGAAGAGTTTGAGGTTACTGTGAGCTATGATGATGCCATGACACTCTATGCCGGGCAACAGACCGTCTCTGAGAAGAAAAAATTCTTTAAAATTTAAACTCTAAGCTCTAAAAGTAGTAACTGCTTCATTAACTTTCTGCTTCCGTTCTGGACAACATCCTGTCTTTTTTTTTTTAAGAGGCAGAGTGTCATTTTGTCCCCCTCAGAGTGTTGTGGCATTGCACAGCTCACAGCAACCTCCAGCACTTGGGCTTAGTCGATTATCTTAGCCTCCTGAGTAGCTGGGACTACAGGAGCCTACCACAATGCCTGGCTATTTGTTTTGCTGCAGTTTGGCCAGGCCTGGGTTCGAACCCACCACCCTCTTGGTATATGGGGCTGCCGTCCTACTCACTGAGCCACAGGCACCGCCTCACATCCTGTCTTAAGAAAAAAAAAAAATTGGCTTGGCACCTGTTGCTCAATAGGCTAAGGCGCCAGCCACGTACACCTGAGCTGGCAGGTTCGAATCCAGCCCGGGCCCACCAAACAACAATGATGGCTGCAACCAAAAAATGGCCAAACGTGGCAGGAGGCGAAGACAAGAGACTCCCTTGAGCCCAGGAATTGGAGGTTGCTGTGAGCTGTGATGGCACAGCACTCTATCCAGGGTGACAGCTTGAGGCTCTGTCTCAAAAGAAAAAAAATCATACCCAACTCTGGTGACTTCTTAGGTAACTAGAGATCATATCTGACAAAGAGGAGTGACCTTCCATACATTTTTACCTTTTGCATCAGGATCCAAAGAATAGATTCTTTATTTTCTGATCCACACAAACTTCTTCCCTAAATGATTGGCACTAGGAATGACCTATTAGAGACTTTAATCATTAAACTCATTTGTTTTATACATAAGCAACTCTGTATAACCTTCGTTTACACTTAATCTGTGCAAATTTTCTTTGTTTTACTTTGTTATAGTTACAGCACCATTAACTCCTCGGTACCTATTAGCTTCCCTTTTCCTGCTCAACCCTTTCCTTTTTTATCTACATAAAATTATCTAGTTAGTGTCTCTTCGCAGCACATGGAAATTGACTTATATAATATGTGCCTTGGGACAAATTAGAACATGGTTTCTAGATTATCTCCTGTCATCAAAGGTTTTTTAGTTTGTTTGCTTTTTTGAGGCAGCCTTACTCTGTTGCCCTGGCCATGGCATCATAGTAGCTCACAGCAACCTCAAACTCTTGGCCTCAAGTGATCCTCTTGCTTCAGCCTCCAGAGCAGCTGGGACTACAGTTATGCAACACTATACCCAGCTAGTTTTTCTATTTTTAGTAGAGATAAGGTCTTGTTCTGAGTGATCCACCAGCCACAGCTTCCCAGAGTGCTAGGATTACAGGCATGAACCACTGCACCTAGCCAGTCATTGCTGTTTAAATATGGTTGGATTTAGACCAGGTGTGGTGGCTCATTCCTGTACTTTGGGAGAGCAATTGGGACCAAGAATTCAAGACCCGTTTGGGCAACATAGCAAGATTTAATATCTACAAAAATAATTTTTAAATAATAAAAATTTCATTTTTCCAATTTATATTGTTAGAAATACATTTCTCACAGTTAGTGCTGGAAAATTGGATTTCCCAGTGTAAAAGTATAAACTTTGATCCATACCTCCACAATATACAAAACTTAGTCTTAAATGTGGAATAAGTAAAAATGTAAAAACAGGGCTTGGCACCTGTAGCTCAACGGGCTTAGGCGCCAGCCACGTACACCTGAGCTGGCGGGTTCGAATCCAGCCCGGGGCCCGCCAAACAACAACAGCTGCAACCAAAAAATGGTCAGGCATTGTGGTGGGTGCCTGTAGGCCCGGCTACTTGGGAAGTGGAGGCAAGAGACTCACTTGAGCCCAGGAATTGGAGGTTGCTGTGAGCTGTGATGTCACAGCACTCTATCCAGGATAACAGCTTGAGGCTCTGTCTCAAAAAAAAAAAAAAAAGTAAAAACAGGGTGGTTCCTGTCTCTCAGTGGGTAAGGTGCTGGCTGCATATACCAAGGATGGCGGGTTTGAACCCGCCCCTGGCCAAACTGCAACAAAAATTAGCTGGGCATTGTGTGGGTGCCTGTAGTCCCAGCTACTTCGGAGGCTGAGCCTAGAGAATTGCTTAAGCCCAGGAGTTTGAAGTTTGCTGTGAGTTGTGGCATCATAGCACTCTACTGAGGGCGATAAAGTGAAATTCTGTCTCAAAAGAGAAAAATGTAAAACAGAACTAAAACACATCTAAAAAAAGATAGGGGAGAAAAAGCTTTGTGACCTTGTGTTAGTCAAAGATTTCTTAGGTTTAATACCATAAGCATGCATGATCCTTAGAAAAAAATAATTGATAAGTTGGACTTAAGAACTGTATAAAAGGCACTCTTAAGAAAATGAAAAGAAGGGCGGCTCCTGTGGCTCAGCAAGTAGGGCGCCGGCCCCATATACCAAAGGTGGCGGGTTCAAGCCCGGCCTTGCCGAACTGCAAAACAAACAAACAAAAAAAACAGCTGGGCGCTGTGGCAGGCGCCTGTAGTCCCAGCTACTCGCGAGGCTGAGGCAAGAGAATCGCTTAAGCCCAAGAGCTGGAGGTTGCTGTGAGCAGTGTGATGCCACGGCACTCTACCCAGGGTGATAAAGTGAGACTGTCTCTACAAAAAAAAAAAAAAGAAAATGAAAAGATGAACCAGAAAATGGGAAAAATATGTGCATAGCATGTGTGATAAAGACTATATCAGGGCAGGGCCCAGTGACTCATGCCTGTAATCTTAGCACTCTGAAGGCGGACATGGGTGGATTGCTTGAGCTCAGGAGCTGGAGATGAGCCTGAGGAAGAGTTAGACCCTTTTTGTACTAAAAATAAGAAAACCAGCCCAGTGTTCTGGTGGGTATATGTAGTCCCAACTACTTGGGAGACTGAGGCAAGAGGATCGCTCAGACCCAGTAGTTTGAGGTTACTGTGAGCCCTGATGTGATGGCACTCAACACAGGGTGACAGAGTGAAGGTCTGTCTGGAAAAAAAAAATTATAATCAGAATATATAAAGAACCCATTCAACTCAATGAACAACCTAATTAACGGTTCGGCACCTGTGGCTCAACAGGCTAAGGCACCAGCCACGTACATCTGAGCTGGCGGATTCGAATCCAGCCCGGGCCCGCCAAACAACAGTGGTGGCTGCAACCAAAAAATGGCAGGGCGTTGTGGCAGGTACCTGTAGTCCCAGCTACTTGAGAGGCAGGGAACTTGCTTGAGCCCAGGAATTGGAGGTTCCTATGAACTGTAATGCCACAGCACTCTATCCAGGGTGACAGCTTGAGGCTCTGTCTCAACAAACAAGCAAAACAAAAACAACTTAATTAACATGGGCCAAACGTTTTAACACTTCACTAGTGATAAACAATTGCTCATAAGATGTATAGCCTGGGCAGGCACCTGGGGCTCAGTGAGTAGGGTACTGGCCCCATGTACCCAGGGTGTTGGGTTTGAACCCGGCCCTGGACAAACTGCAACAACAAAAAAATTAGCTAGGTGGTGGCTACCTGTAGTCCCTGCTACTCGGGAGGTTGAGGCAAGAGAATTGCCTAAGCCCAAGAGCTGGAGGTTTCTGTGAGCTATGACACCAAAGCACTTCACTGAGGGTGACAAAGTAAGACTGTCTCTTAAAAAAAAAAATGTAGCCTGATTAGTCAACCAAGAAATGCAAATTAAAATCACAATGAAGGCTTGAAGCCCGAAGCTCAGTGGTTAGGGTGCCGCCCGCATAAACTAGGGCTGGTGGATTTGAACCCAGCCCAGCCCTGTTAGACAACACTGCCAACTTCAACAAAAAAATAGCCGGGCATTGTGGTGGGGGCCTGTAGTCCCAGCTACTTGGGAGACTGAGACAAGAGTATCACTTAAGCCTAAGAGGTTCCTGTGAGCTGTGATGCTATGGCACTACTGAGGGCAACGTAGTGAGACTCTGTCTCAAAAAAAATAATCACAATGAAGAGGCTGAGCTCAGTGGCTCATGCTTGTAATTCCAGCACTCTGGGAGGTTAAGGTTGGTGGATAGCTTTAGCTCACAAATTTGAGATGAGCCTGAGCAAAAAATAGAAATACTGAGGCAAAAGGATCACTTGAGCCCAAGAGTTGGAGGTTGCTGTGAGCTATGATGCCAGGGCACTGTACCCTGGGCAGCAGCTTGAGACTCTGTCTCAAAAATAAACAACATAAAATCACAATGAAATGGTAGTATGTATCTATTAAAATGACTAAAATTTCGGCTCGGTGCCTGTGGCTCAATGGGCTAAGGTGCCAGCCACGTACACCTGAGCTGGCAGGTTCGAATCCAGCCTGGGCCCGCCAAACAACAATGACGGCTACAACCAAAAAATGGCCGGGTGTTGTGACAGGCGCCTGTAGTCTCAGCTACTTGGGAGGTGGAGGCAAGAGCCTCGCTTGAGCCCAGGAATTGAAGGTTGCTGTGAGCTGTGATGGAACAGCACTCTATCCAGGGTGACAGCTTGAGGCTCTGTCTCGAAAAAAAAAAAAGACTAAAATTTAAAAAGACTGATCTTATCAAGTGTTGGCAAGGATATAGAACAATTCAAGCTCATGCTACTGGTGGGAATATGAAATGGTACTACAACTTTGCAAAGCAGTTTGGCAGTTTTTAAAAAGGTAAACGCAAACCTGTTAAATGACTCAATCATTCCACTAGATGTGTACCCAAGTATTACCTAAAGAAAATGAAAGCAAATGTCCATACAAAGATTTGTACATGAATGTTCATGGCATCTTTAGTTAAAAACTGAAATCAATCCCACTGCCCACCAACGGGTGAATGTGTGTTATAGCCATACAGTAGAACACTACTCAGCAACTAAAGCTAATGAAAGATGGATGCACATAGCAAAGTGGATAAATATTTGTATTTATTTTTCTGAGACAGTCTCACTTGGTCACCCTTGGTAGAGTTCCTTGGCATCTGTAGCTCACAGCAACCTCAAACTCTTGGGCTCAAGCAATCCTTTTCTCTTAGCCTCCCAAGTAGCTGGGACTACAGGCGCCTGCCACAACACCCAGCTATTTTTAGAGATGGGGTCTTGCTCTAGCTCAGGCCGGTCTCGAATTTGTGAGCTCAGGCAATCCACCCGCCTCGGCCTCCCAGTGTGCTGGGATTATAGGTGTGAGCCACCGCATCGCACCTCACCCCTGCATAAATCTTTTTAAAAAATTAAAAAGATTGACAAGACATATATATTGAATGATTTTCTTTATACAGAACTCTAGAAAATTAAAACTAATATATAGTGACCAGAAAGCTTATTAGTGGCTGCCTGAGGAACAGAATGAGGGCAAGAGGAAAGAATTCACATGAGGAAATATATTGGGGAGCAAGACGGATACATTCTTTTTTTTTTTTTGTAGCGACAAGAGTCTCACTTTATCACCCTAGGTAGAATGCCGTGGCGTCATAGCTCACAGCAACCTCCAACTCCTGAGCTTAGGTGATTCTCTTGCCTCAGCCTTCGAGCAGCTGGAACTATAGGCACCCGCCACAATGCCCGGCTATTTTTCTGTCTTTTGCAGTTTGGCCGAGGCTGGGTTTGAACCCTCCACCTTCGGTATATGAGGCTGGCGCCCTACTCGATGAGTCACAGGCACCGCCCAATACGTTCACTTTTTTATTTTGCAGATGGTTTCACAAGTGAATACATACGTCAAAAGGTATCATTTTGCGTTTTTTAAATATATATATATATATATATATATATATATATTGAGACAGTCTCAAGCTGTCGCCCTGGGTAGAGTGCTGTAGTGTCACAGCTCACAGCAACCGCAAACTCTTGGGCTTAAGCGATTCTCTTGCCTCAGCCTCCCAAGTAGCTGGGAATTTAGGAGCCTGCCACAATGCCTGGCTATTTTTTTGATACAGTTGTCATTGTTTTGTAGCTGGTCCTGGCCGCATTCAAACCCGCCAGCCAGCCTCAGTGTACATGGCCAGCGCCCTACCCACTGAGCTATGGGTGCTGCCACGTATTTTAAATATTTATCATAGATCACTCATACCTCCATATCTAGGGATATCTTACTGCACTTCATTTTATTGAGCTTCAAAACAGATTATTGTAGATCTGTGTCAACACTACTAAAGTTTATTGGAAATTTCTTTTTTCTTTGAGACAAAGTCTCACTTTGTCACCCTGGGTAGAGTAGGGTGGTGTCATAGCTCACAGCAACCTCCAACTCCTGGGCTCAAGCAATTCTGCCTCAGACCCCAAGTAGCTGGGACTACAGGTGCCTGCCATAATACCAGGATAGTTTTTTCTATGGGTCTTGCTCATACTCAGGCTGGTCTCCAACTCCTGAGCTCAAGCAATCCACCTGCCTCAGCTTCCCAGTGCTAGGATTAACAGATGTGAGCCACTTGGCCCGGCTGGTACCATTTTTTTCCTTAACAGTGTGTGCTCACTTTGTGTGTCTGCTTCTCATTTTGTAATTCTTGCAATATTTCAAACTTTTAATGTTATTCAGTTATGATGATTTGTCATCAGTAATATTATTATTATAATTGTTTTGGGGCACCACAATCCATATCCATATAAAATGGTGAACATAATAGATAACATGTAGGGTGTGTTCTGACTCTGACACTGACCACCCACCTCTGCACCTCTCCCTCTCCTCAGGCCTCCCTGAGACACAATATTGAAAGTAGGCTAAATACTAACCCTATGATAGCCTGTAAATATTCAAGTGAGCCTTATATCATTCACTTTAAATCAAAAGCTAGAAATGATTAAGTATAGTGAGAAAGGCATATTGAAAGCTGAGATAAGCCAAAAGCTAGATCTCTTGCACCAAACAGCTAAGTTGTAAATGCAAAAGGTTCTAGAAGAAAATTGAAAATGCTACTCCTGTGAACACGAGTGATAAGAAAAACAGCCTTACTGCAGATACGAAGACAGTTTTAGTGGTCTGGGTAGAAGATCCAACCAGCCATAGCATTTTGTTAAGCCAAAACCTAATACAGAAGAAGGCACTCCCTTCAATTCTTTGAAAGGTGAGAAAGCTGCAGAAAAAAAGTTTGCAGCTAACTTTGCAGGCCAGTTCTTGAGGTTTGAGAAAAGAAGCCATTTCCATAACATAAAAGTGCAAAGTAAAGCAGCAAGTTCTGTTGTAGAAGCTGGAGCAAGTTATCCAGAATATCTTTCTGAAAGAAGGTGACCACACCAAACAGATTTTCATTATGGAAAAAACAGCTTTCTATTGGAAGATGCCATGTAGGACTTTTATAGAGAGAAGTCAATGCCTGGCTTCAAAGAACAGGATGACTTGTTAGACATTAATGTTACAGGTAAGTTAAAGCCAATGTTCATTTATCATTCTTATTATCATTATTAATTTTTTTTTTTTTTTTTGAGACAGTCTCATTATGTCGCCCTTGGTAGAGTGCCATGGTGTCACAGCAACCTCAAACTCCTGGGCTCAAGCAATTCTTTTGCCTCAGCCTCCCAGGTAGCTGGGACTACAGGCACCCACTACAATACCTGGCTATTTTTTTATTGCAGTTGTTAAGCTGGCCGGGGCCAGGTTCGAAACCACCGCCCTCAGTGTATGTGGCTGGTGCCGTAACCACTGTGCTATGGGTGCTAAGCCATCATTTATTATTCTTTAAAAATCCTAGGGCCCAGGCAGCACGTGTAGCTCAGTAAGGCACCGGCCCCGTATACTGAGGGTGGTGGGTTCAAACCCATCCCCGGCCAAACTGCAACAAAAAAATAGCCGGGTGTTGTGGCAGGCGCCTGTAGTCCCAGCTATTCGGGAGGCTGAGGCAAGAGAATCACCTAAGCCCAGGAGTTGGAGATTGCTGTGAGCTGTGTGATGCCACAGCACTCTACCTAGGGCGATAAAATGAGACTGTCTCTACAAAAAAAAGAAATAATAAAAATCCTAGGGTCCTACAGCCCAGCACAATGGCTCATGCTTGTAATCCTAAAACTTGGAGGCTCAGGCAGGTGGATAGTTTGAGCTTGTGAGTTAGAGATCAACCTGAGCAAAAGTGAGACCCCCATCTCTACTAAAAATAGAAAAACTGAGGCAGGGGGTGGCTTGAACCCAAGAGTTGGTTGTTGTGAGCTTTGATGCCACGGCACTATACCCAGGGCAACAGCTTGAGACTCTGTTCTCCCCCCCCACAAGAAAGAAATCTTTTGTGAAAGGAACAGTCAATTGATGTAGGGCAGTGGTTCTCAACCTTTCTAATGCCGACACCCTTACTCCAGTTCCTCATGTTGTGGTGACCCCCAACATAAAGTTATTTTCATTGCTACTTCATAACTGTAATTTTGCTATGGTTACGAACCATAATGTAAATATCTGATATGCAGGAGACCCCCAAAGGGGTTGTGACCCACAGGTTGAGAACCGCTGATATAGGAGATTTCACTGTTGCAGCCAGGTGCAGTCACTTGCACCTGCAATCTTAGCACTCTGGGAGGCCGAGGCAGGAGGATCACTTGAGTTTAGGAGTTAGAGACCAGCCTAAGCAAGAGGAAGACTCCATCTCTACTAAAAATAGGAAAATTAGCAAGGTGCGGTTGGCATGTGCCTGTAGTCCCAGCTACTTGGGAGGTTGAGGCAGGAGGATGGCTTGACCCCAGATGTTTGAAGTTCCTGTGAGCTAGGCACACACCACAGCGCTATAGCCTAGGCAACAGAGAGATTCTGCTGAAAGGAAAGGAAAAGGAAGCAGATTTCTCTGTTATATTAAGAAATTGCAAAAGCCACCCCAACCTCCAGCAATCATCACCCTGATAGTCAGCAGCCATTAGCACTGAGACAAGAACCTCCACCAGGAAAAGGTTATAACTTGCTGAAGGTTCAGATGATTTTTAGCATTTTTTAAAAACAGAGTCTTACTCTGTGCCCATGCTAGAGGGCCATGGCATCCTTATAGATCAAAGCAACCTCAAACTTGGGGCTTAAACAGTCCTCTTGCCTCAGCCTTCTGAGTAGCTGAAACTATAGGCAAGAGCCACCATGCCTGGATAACACTTTTTTTCTATTTTTAGTAATGACAGGGTCTCCCTCTTGCTCAGGTTGGTCTCCAACTCCTAAGCTCCAGTCATCCTCCTACCTCAGCTACCCAAAGTGCTAGGATTATAGGTATGAGCCCCAGCAATTTTTTTTAGCAATAAAGCATTTTGTTATTAAGTTTTTTGTTGAGTTTAGACATAATGCTATTGCACACTTAACCACAGTATAGTGTAAATCTAACCTTTTTTTTTTTTTTTTTATACGGAGTCTTACTTTTCACCCATAGTAGAGTACCATGGTGTCATAGGTTACAGCAACCTCAGACTCCTGGGCTCACAAGAATCTCTTCCCTCAGCCTCCCAAGTAGCTGGGATTGCAGGCGCCTGCCACAATGCCCGGCTATTTTTAGAGGCGGGGTCTCCCTCTAGCTCAGGCTGGTCTAGACCTGGTGAGCTCTGGTGATCTGCCTGCTTCAGTCTCCCAGTGTGCTGGGATTACAGGTGTGAGGCACCACTCCTGGCCTTAACCTTAACTTTTTTTTTTTTTTTTTGCAGTTTTTGGCTGGGGCTGGGTTTGAACCCACCACCTCTGGCATATGGGACTGGCGCCCTACTCACTGAGCCACAGGCGCCACCCAACCCTAACTTTAATATGCCCTAGAAAACAAACAAAATAAAATGTGTGTGACTTCCCTAATTATGATATTTACTTTATTACAGTAGTCTGAAACCCAGTACCCAATATTTCTAGGTTATACCTGCATTTTTCTTTTAATGACACTGTTAAGAAAATGAAAGCAAGCCAGAAATTGGTTATAAATATTTTCACAGTATAATCCTAGCACTCTAGGAAGCCAAGGCATGAAGATCACTTAAGCTCAAGAGTTCAAGACCAGCCTGAGCAAGAGTGAGACCCCCCCATTTGTACTAAAGATAGAAAACATTAGCTAGCTACAGTAGCAGGCACCTGTGGTCCCAGCTACAGGGGAGGCTGAGGCAGGAGGATCACTTGAACCTGGGAGTTTGAGGTTGCTGTGAGCTAAGCTGGCACCACAGTACTCTAGCCTGGGCAACAGATTGAAACTGACTCAAAAAAATAAAAAACAAAGGCCAGGCGCCGTGGCTAACGCCTGTAATCCTAGCACTTTGGTATGCCCAAGGGGTAGGTCGCCTGAGCTCATAGGTTCCAGGCTAGCCTGAACCAGAGAGAGACCTCTTTCTAAAAATAATCAGGTGTTGTGGCCGGCACCTGTAGTCCCAACTACTTGGGAGGCTGAGGCAAGAGAATTGCTTGAGCCTAAGAGTTTGAGGTTTCTGTGAGCTATGACACTTACGGCAGGAAGTGTCATAGTTCTACCAAGGACAGCAAAGTGAGATTCTGTCTCAAAACAAAAACCCTACACATGGCTCGAAACTAGTAGCTCAGTGGCTAGGGCGTCAACCACATACACTGGAGCTGGTAGGTTTGAATCCAGCCTAGGTCTGCCAAACAACAATGACAATTACAACCAAAAAACATAGCCAGGCATTGTGGTGGGTGCCTGTAGTCCCAGCTACTTGGGAGGCTGAGGCAAGAGAATCGCTTAAGCCCAAGAGTTGGAGGTTGCTGTGAGTTATGATGCCATGACAATCTACCCAGGGCAACAGGTTGAGACTCTGTCTCAAAAAAAAAAAAAAGAAAGAAAAGAAAACACAAAACCCTACACGCACAAGTACCCTGATTTTAAAATGGGCTAATGATTTGAATAATCACTTTATCAACGAAATTAGGCATCTATTTGTATGTATGTATGTATATAGACAAAGTCCCACTCTGTTCTCCTGCATAGAATATAATGGCATCGTAGCTCACAGCAACCTCAAACACTTGGGCTCCAGCTACCCTCTTGTCTCAGTCTCCTGAGTAGCTTGGGACTGCTGGTGCCGTCTAATTCACTTAGATAAAAAATTTTATGAAAATAAGCTCAACATCATTAGTTAGCACAGAAATGGAAACTAAAATCATAATGAATAACCACTTTACTCTTGGCATAATTGCTAAAATTAAAGAGAATGACAGTATCAAGGGCTGGGGATGGTATGGAGTATCTGCAACCTGCAAGTATTGCTTTTGGGAATGTAAAAACAAATACCTCAACCACTCAAGGAAACACTGGGCAATTTCTTCTGATATTTGTTAGATTTCAAAAGGTGACCATTCGCTTTCACTGAGAAAGAAAAAGACGTCTAAAAAGAAAATGCAACCCTTAACTCTTCCACTCAGGGATACGAGTTAAATAAGCAAGCCACGAGTCTGACGGATGAGTCTCAAAGAAATTCAGAGAGAAAGGAGTGAGAAGGTATGAAAGAATCAGGAAAAGGTGAAGGAGGCGGGCAAAGGCCAAACCTGGTGCAAACCTGGCTGCCCAGCTCTTTTATGCACCCAGGGCAGCAGGGGCCTCTCTTGCCTCGCGCGCATTCGGGGGCCGGGGCGCAGGGTGAGCCCGGCCATGGGCCGAGCACCGAGAGGGACAGGAGGGGTGCGGACACCGCCAGCGCTTGTACTCTACCAGGGTACCGGGGAGTGGGGCACACATTGCGCAACCTTTGGCTCCGAAGCACGAAGGGGCTGGTTGGGTGGAGCTGAGCCGGGGGACCGCCCCCTGGAGCCGCCACCGTAGTCTGGGCCCCAGTCCTCCCGCTTTGTCGTAGGCCCCCTCTCGCAGTCACTCATCCCTAGTAGTAGTAGTAAAACAGTTCATGAAATCAAACTGGGGAAGTACGTTCGTTTGTAAATCACGTAAGTAGTCTTTTAGCGCCATTGAGGGGTCTAAAGAATGAGGGTGAAAATCAGATTCACTCTGATGGACTTGGTCCGGAGGCACTTGGGACAGTTTCACTTGGTATTGTATCACCCGTATAGGCACTCTTAAGTACATACCAGCTAGGCTGAAAATAGGATTTGTGTTATTATCTGCCATCCCTTCATATCCAGTGCAGTAAACCAATGCGTTTACTCCTGTGGGTAAATTCGATAAAAGATCACTGGTTGGAATTTGAGTTTCAGTTAGGAAATGAGGATTAAATTTAAAAGCTAATATTCTGACATTTATCAAACAGAAGGGCTCTTAGTTTCCACTTTGAAATCATGCCATAAAGGTATTAACGTGTATTTTTAACAGTAGTCCAGAGAAACTCTTTATTTCTATTTCACAAATCATCAAGATTGTTTTATTGTAGAGTTGACCATGGTTACCTTAACAGATTTGTTTGTTTGTTTGTTTTAGACAAGTCTCAGTCACATTGGTAGTAGCAATGGCATCCTCATTGCTCACAGCAACCTTAAACTTTTGGGCTCAAGCAATCCTCTTGCCTCAGCCTCCAGGGTAGCTGGCACTATAGGTGCTGGCCACAATACCCAGCTATTTTTAAAGTCAGAGTCTTGCTCTTGCTCAGTCTGGTCTGAAATTCCTGAGCTCAATCAATCTGCCAGCCATGTGTGAACCACCTTGTGCCAGTCACAACAGATTTTTGATGTAGACAAAACATCTTTCTATTGGAAAATGCCATCTAGGACATGTCTTTTAGAGTTGTTTAGGAAATCACGAATACCCTAGATATAATATTTGTTAGCTAGAATATCTTACAGTCTGAACAGAATGGAAATTGTTTCCTATGGCTAGACATGATAATATACAATTTCATGCTGGTGTTATTAGCATTATTATTATGGCTTTGAATTATAGGGTTCTTTTTTTTTTTTTTTTTGTAGAGACAGAGTCTCACTTTATCGCTCTTGGTAAAGTGCCATGGCGTCACACAGCTCACAGCAACCGCCAACTCCTAGGCTTAGGCGATTCTCTTGCCTCAGCCTCCTGAGTAGCTGGGACTACAGGTGCCCCCCACAACGCCCGGCAATTTTTTTTTTTTGCAGTTCAGCTGGGGCTGGGTTTGAACTCGCCACCCTCAGTATATGGGGCCAGAGGCCTACCCGATGAGCCACAGGTACCGCCCTGCAGGGTTCCTTGTTTGTTTGAGACAGGCTAGCTCATAGCAACCTCAAACTACTGAGTTTAAGTGATACTTCCTGGCTCCCTAGTAGCTACATAGGCACCAGCCACAATGCCCACTTAATTTTTTCTATTTTAAGTAGAGGTCTCACTCTTGCTAAGGCTGGTCTGAACTCCTGAGCTCAAATCTCCCAGAATGCTGGGACTACAGACATGAGCCTATAAGGCTATTAGGGTCTTTCTTATCTGCAGGTTTGGTTTGGGTGTGCCAACTCCACTGAAAGGCTAATTAGAACTTCACATGCCTAGATAGATGAGTTAAAGATTTCCATAGTGCCATAGTTTAAAGCAACATTAGAGGCCTTTTTCATCATTGCTTTTTGAATTTCTTTCTTTCTTTTTTTTTGTTTTTTTAAAGAGAGTCTCACTTTATCGCCCCTGATACAGTGCTGTGGCGTCACAGTTCACAGCAACCTCCGGCTCTTGGGTTTAGGTGATTCTCTTGCCTCAGCCTCCCGAGTAGCTGGGACTACAGGCGCCAGCCACAAAGCCCAGCCTTTTTTTTTTTTTTTTTTTTTTTGCAGTTTTTGGCTGGGTCTGGGTTTAAACCCGCCACCTCTGGTATATTGGGCCGGCGCCCTACTCCTTTGAGCCACAGGCGCCACTCAGCCTTTTTGTTGCAGTTTGGCCGGGGCCGGGGTTGACCCTGCCACCCTCTATATATAGGGCCGCCGCCCTACTCACTGAGCCACAGGCGCCACCCAGTTTTTACAAAGCTAAGATTCAGTAACTGTATACCCTTACTTTTTTTTTTTTTTTTGTAGAGACAGAGTCTCACTTTATCGCCCTTGGTAGAGTGCTGTAGTGTCATAGTTCACAGCAACCTCCAACTCCTGGGCTTAGGCGATTCTCTTGCCTCAGCCTCCTGAGTAGCTGGGACTACAGGCGCTGTCCACAATGCCGGCTATTTTTTTGTGGCAGTTTGGTGGTGGCCGGGTTTGAACCCGCCACTATCGGCATATGGGGTTGGCGCCCTACCCACTGAGGTACAGCCACCGCCCTACCCTTACTTTTTCTCAATGTTTGATCTGTTCCTTCTGTGTACAGGCTCAAGTTATCATCATTATGCCATGACCTGTGTGTACCTTCTAGAAATTATCTGGTCTAGCACATGGACATTTAAGATCTGGGATATTTCCAAGTTTGGAAGGCACCTCCTGGGGGTGGAGGTTTATAAAATATGAAGGAAAGTAGAAAAAAAAACTGTGATTACAGTTCCAGGGCTCCAAAGCTCAAATCTTGGGATTAGGGAACAAACAGGTCACCATTCCATGAGCCATGGCCCTGCACCTTCCAGAACTAAGTCTCTAAATAAACCAAGCTTGAGGGTTCAAATCCCATCCCCCAAATGCTACACGCCTTTCCTCCATCTGGGGGGCCCCCAGAGCATTTATGTACACGGCCATCGTCAGTTTGCAGGAATCTGTGCGTTGTTGCAAATAAAAGATGACAGGAGACTACAGTCTATGAATTCGACCAGCCTCAGGTCAGCAACAACCTTCCAGTGAAAGGAAGTCGGAGAGGTCCAGAGTCTCTCCTTTCTTCCCCGCCGCTTCTTACAGAGGCATCCTCACTCCTTCCTGCTCTCTAGGATAAGAGGAGCTCTTTAATTATTCCGAGAGCCTTCTGTGCCGTCTTCTCTTCAGTTTTTCCATTTCCAAACTCCCAAAGAAAGACGTAGAACCAGAACACAGAATAAAATACAAAGAAGTTTTTAAAAACATCTTCTTTTCCACACGTCCCCTTTAAGGAACCAGGCCCACCTCTTTCCCATTCACCTACTGGCTTTCCTTCCTGCCTATCACTCTACCTTTAAGAATATTTCCTGTTCCTTCAACCCAACTTGCACACCTCCGCCCCCACCCCCGCCTCCTCATTGGGCCGCCCCAGTACCGTTCACTCCTTGGTTTTCCTTCTACCTCCTCTTGTCCTCTAGCCCAGCGCAACGGCGTTCCGGCTTCTGATTTGCTACTACGGCAACCCCCCCGCGGCTGGATTGGTGAGTTCACTGACAGAGGCGGGCGCGCAATGCACCCAGGGTAGGCTGTACGTGTGCGGAGCCGCGGCCGCGGGAGGGGCGGGGGAAGGGGCGGGGGGAGGGGGGCTGGGAAAGTTGAGGCAGCGCTGCCTCCGGGTCTCCGGCCTTGAGGGCTCGGACTCGCAGCCGCGGCGGTGGCCTCAAGAAGAGGCGGTCGGGGCGGGGGGAGAGGAGGGCCTGGGCCCGCGCTCCCCCAGCCCCGGAGAAGCAGGCGGCGGCCGCGGACGGAGAGATTTGCCCCGGCAGTCGGACACCCCTTCCTTCTCCGCTTGGGATCATGACCCAGGCGGGGGTCGCCTCAGCCGCCACAGCGGCCGAGACCGCGCAACCAGCGGGTGAGTGACTGAGAGAGGGGGCCTCTGACAGACAGGTTGGGGGGCGGGGGCCGGGGCTGCGGGGGCGGCTCCGGAGGGCGGCTCCGGACTCAGCTCCACCCACCCCCTCCCTGCTTTGGGAGCCAAGGGCTGCGCAAAGTGTGCCCCGCTCCCGGGGACCCCTTGAGAGCGGCACCTGGCGGGGGTGCCAGCGCTCGCGGTACTTGCACCTTCTCCTCCTCTACCTTCCTGCGCCCCCTGGTGCCAGGCGGGTGGCCGGGCTAGCCCTGCGCCCCGGGCCCCAGATGCGCGCGAGGCGAGGGAGGCCCCTGCTGCCCTGGGTGCATAAAGAGCTGGGCAGCCAGGTTCGCACCGGATGGCCTTTGCCCGCCTCCTTCACCTTTTCCTGTTTCTTTCATCCTCTCTCCTTTCCCTCTGAATTTCTTCGGAACTCACTTGTCAGACTCGTGGCTTGCTTTTTAACTCTCACCTTTGTGTGGAAGAGTTAATGGCTTGCATTTTCTTTTTAGACGTCTTTCTTTTGCTTTCTGAATGAAAGCAGTACAAGCAAATGGTCACCCCTTGAAATCTGCTTTTACATTTCTTGAAGGAATACGAGACCTGCGGGTTCTTGTTTATTTTTAACATTTTGATTGTTGACTTCTCTGCTCTTCCATTAAGATGTGGTTCTTTGCATTCAACTTTATCTGGAAATGAGACTACATAAACCTAACTGCGCAATTTCAACTTGGATTCGCATAACTTTTTGCCGTTAAGTAGATATAGTTACCTGATACCACACAAAACAAGTCAGTGACATTTGTGGCCAATTTATCTGGTTAAGAAGGACAGTGCCTGGGGCCGGACATGGTGGCCCCCACCCGTAATCCCAGCACTCTGGGAAGACAAGGCAGGTGGATCGCCTGAGCTCAGGAGTTTGAGACCAGTCTGAGCAAGAGCGAGACTCCTCCTCCCTAAAAATAACTGAGTGTTTTAGTGGGCGTCTGTAGTCCTAGTTGCTCGGAAGGCTAAGGCAAGAGGATGGCTTGAGCCCAGGAGTTTGAGGTACTGTGAGCCTTGATGCCACTCTACCCAGGGCAACAGAGTGAGACTCTGTCTCAAAAATAATAATAATAAAAGAAGACAATTCCTTACTTAGAAACAATATACAGATTTGTTGAATAAACCTTAGGTGAGTGACATGTTCCCACATTAACTTTCTCTCAAAAACTAAACACAACAGAACTAACTAGCTTTGTCTTGAATAAACTGTAGGTGAATGACATATTCCCATTTAACTTTCTCTCAAAAACTAAACACAGCAGACTAACCTGCTTTTGAAGGTTCAACAGGCTGTCACTCCAGTCACCCTGATGACTTTTTCCTCCCACAAAGGATACTTAATTAAGGTAATACAGAGTTGCTGTTTGTGATACATGTATTGTTTCCTTTATTTGTAAGTATTCTGAAAGGTTTTGTTACCAAATAAGTAAAATTGTAATCATTATACTTCTGAAACCAGGAGTAATATAATGTCTCCAAGTGGTAGAGGAATGAATTTATTCTTACATTTTGCTGTTACCTGAGCAAAAAGACTTGTATACATGGATAGAGTCTCTATATTTAGGAGTTTTGTAAAACCTGGATGTAGATGCAGCCTGGAAGATTCCATTAATAGCACTGCAATGGAGGGATGTTAAGAGCAGCTTAGCGTTGAAATAGTTATTTTCTGGGTAAGTTGTCTGTGGAATATCACAGAAGTAAAGTTCTAAAGTTTCATACTTTACAGTCAGTGAGCCAGTAATGCATGAGAAATTGATGAGTTATTTTCCTATTTTCAGAGCTTAGCTGTCACCAGGGAAAGGAAACACAGAAAACTGAGAGTTTTTTTTTTTTGGTAGAGACAGAGTTTCACTTTATTGCCCTCAGTAGAGTGCCCTGGTGTCACACAGCTCACAGCAGCCTCCAACTCTTGGGCTTCAGCGATTCTCTTGCCTCAGCCTCCCGAGTAGCTGGGACCACAGGCACCCGCCACAACTCCTAGCTATTTTTCTGTTTTGCACTTTGGCCGAGGCCAGGTTTGAACCTGACACCTTCTGTATATGGGGCTGGCGCCCTACTCCATGAGCCACAGGCGCCACCCAGAAAACAGAGTTTTATACTCAAGTTAAAAGATAAGCTTCAATAGGTAATCAGCTCAGATTTGTTGCTTATAAGCAGGGTCTTAAATCAAGTTTGATTCTTAATCATTTTTGTCATGCTTTACGTTTCTATTATCCAGTCTGGTAGTTCTCAAACTAGACTGTATATAGAGTCATCTTGTGTGCCTTTAAATTTTAATTCCCCAGTCACTTCCCCCTGAGGTTCTCTTACTTTGGATCAAGGATAAGGCTTGGCCATGTATTGTTTCTTAAAGCTCTCCAGGTGATTTTTGTTGTTGTTGTTGTTGTTGCAGTTGTCATTGTTGTTTTGCTGGCTGGGGCCAGGTTCAAACCCACCACCCTTGGTGTATGTGGCTACCAGCGTAACCACTGTGCTACAGGCACCGAGCCTCTTCAGTTGATTTTATTCAGCAGCTAGGGCTAAGAACAACTATGAGTCTAAAGCTAGAACAATGTGCAAAAACTAGTTTTGTTTTCCAGGATTTTCTAAATCAGGACTTCACTCAATTTGTCTGACTTTCCACCACTGCTTCCTAGCATGAACCTTTTTAACCCCTAATGTCCCACAGATAATGCAGTTTAGATTCCTGCGCTTGTTAAAGACGTTGGCCTTTCTTTTTTTTTTTTTTTAGAGACAGAGTTTTACATTATCTCCCTCAGTAGAGTGCCATGGCGTCATAGCTTCACAGCAACCTCCAACTCCTGGGCTTAGGCAATTCTCTTGCCTCAGCTTCCGAGTAGCTGGTACTACAGGCACCCGCCACAATGCCCCGCTATTTTTTGTTTGCAGTTTGGTCAGGTTAGGTTCGAACCCGCAACCTTTGGTATATGGGACTGGTGCCCTACCCACTGAGCCACAGGCACTACCCAAGACATTGGTCTTTCTTAGGATGTGGACCCTCCCCATATGTTCCCCCTCCCCATCAATAATGGTTCTAATTATACTGTTTTGAAGGTTTCCTGGTTGGCTTATTTTAGTTCTTCATGATTGACTCCCTTTGAAATTTCGTGCTACATATTGGTTCAAACACTCCTTTTATGCTTATTGTATGTGATCATTTACATTTAACTTCTTATGTATATGTGTTTCATCATTCTCAAACTTCATGAGAAAGAGTATTTTATATTTTGGCTCTTCTACAATAATTTCCTTTAAGTTGGAATGGTTCAGCTTGGAACTGTCCTGACTCTGCTTGCACCCATAATTTCAGGTTTTACTGATATTGCAAACTTGATGTTTCTATCTTAGTAGATTCCTCGTATCTTAACTAGCATTGGATTCATGTATAGGCATTATTTTTTTTCCATATTATTTTACTGATTTCTTCAGTATATTGATTATTTTCTCTTCTTTGACCTCAAAGCAGCTTGCACTTATTTCTATTTTAGCATTTACCACATTGGCATAGAATGTGTTTATCTGTCTTCCCCACCAGACTGCTAACTAGGGCTTTCATGTTGGGCAACTCCAGTGACTACCATTCACATCATATTCTTTTTTTTTTTTTTTT
>CAUYON010015953.1:0-28195 GCA_963573935.1 Arctocebus calabarensis | reverse complement strand
CATTTTCATTTAATTCAGCTCTAATCTTGGTTATTTCTTTTCTTCTGCTCAGTTTGAGGTTAGAATATTCTTCCTTCTCCAGTTGCTTAAGATGTCCCATTAAGTTGTTAACTTCCTCTATTTCTGTTTTCTTGAGGAATGCTTGAAGTGCTATAAATTTCCCTATTAGGACAGCCTTTGCTGTATCCCAGAGGTTCTGATAATTCGTGTCTTCATTGTCATTTTGTTCCAAGAATTTGATAATTTCCTTCTTTATCTTGTCTATGACCCAGCTATCCTTCAGCATAAGGTTATTTAGCTTCCATGTTTTTGTATGAGTATGCAGATTCCTGTTGTTATTGAGTTCAACTTTTATTCCATGATGGTCAGAGAGGATGCAAGGAATAATTTCTATTCTTTTGAATTTGCTGAGTTTAGACTCGTGACCTAAGATGTGATCAATTTTGGAGTATGTTCCATGGGCTGATGAGAAGAATGTGTATTCAATTTTATTAGGATGAAATGTTCTGTTAAATCCAGTTGTTGAATGGTTAAGTTTAAATCTAAAATTTCTTTACTTAGCTTCTTTTTGGAGGATCTTTCCAACACTGCTAAAGGAATATTAACATCTCCAACTACTATGGAGCTGGAGGAAATCAAGTTACTCATGTCTATTAGAGTTTTTCTTATAAATTGAGGTGCATTCTGGTTGGGTGCATAAATATTAATAATTGAAATATCATCATATTGATAATATGAAATGTTAGTCTTTATCCTTCTGTACTTTGATTGGTTTAAAGCCTATTGTATCTGAAAATAAGATTGTGAGACCTGCTTTTTTCTGTTTTACATTTGCCCGGAATATAGATGACCATCCCTTCACCTTGAGTCTAAATTTATCTTTTAAGGTAAGGTGAGATTCTTGTATGCAATAGATATCTGGCCTGAGTTTTTGTATCCAGTCAGCCAACCTATTCCTCTTTAGAGGGCAATTTAAGCCATTCACATTAATTGAAAACAATGATAAATCTTTAGAAAGTCCAGTGGACATTTTTAATCCTTTCATCACTGTGGAAGATGAAATTTGATAAATAGTTTCTGGGTGAGTTTACTTTTGTGGTGGAGTATTGCACTGGTCATTGTGGAAGACAGGTCTGAGAATATCCTGGAGAGCTAGTTTAGTTATAGCAAATTTCTTCAACATGTGGATGTCATTAAAGTATTTAATTTCTCCGTCATAAATGAAACTCAGTTTAGCTGGATACAGGATCTTGGATTGAAAGTTATTTTGTTTTAGGAGATTAAAAGTCGATGACCATTCTCTTCTAGCTTGAAAGGTTTGATCAGAGAGATCTGCAGTTATTCTAATATTCTTCCCCTTGTAGGTAATGGATTTCTTACATTTGGCTGCTTTCAGAATTTTCTCCTTCATATTAACTTTAGTGAAGTTAACTATGATGTGCCTGGGGGACATCTTATTCGTGTTGACTGGTGCTGGGATTCTGAAACTGTCTGCTATCTGAATTTCAGAATCTCTTGGCATGTCTGGAAAGTTCTCTTTCATAATCTCATAAAGAAGAGACTCTGTGCCTTGAGATGCCACTTCATCATTTTTAGGCATCCCTATGAGGCAAATGTTGGTTTTCTTCGAGTTATCCCAGAGCTGTCTGAGAGAATGATCCATTTTTGCCTTCCATTTCTCTTCCTCATTAGAAGTTTGGGAGCATTCGAAAACTTTGTCTTCCATGTCAAAAATCCTTTCTTCTGCTTGCTCCATTCTGTTACTGAGGGATTCTACTGTATTTCTCAGATCTTTGAGGGCTGCAACTTCTTGTCTCAATGTGTTAAAATCTTTGGTCATTTTGTCTTTGAATTCATTGAATTCTTGAGACATCTTTTGTGTCATCTTTTGGATTATTGCTTGAAATTCTAATTCCATCTTTCCCTCCATTCCGCTGATCTTATTTGCTATCCAGACTCTGAATTTGATTCCTGCCATCTCAGCCATTTGCTTATGCAAGGGATCTTGTGCTGTATCTACCTTGGGGGAGTTGATCTATTTGTGCTGTATCTACCTGTCATTCCTTGGGGGATTTGATCTACTCTGATTATTCATATTGCCAGAGTTTTTCTGTTGATTCTGCCTCATGATCATTTTTACTGTTGCCTATGACTATCCTCAGAGTTGGGGAGGTGTCTCTCCCAGATCAAACCTTGGCATGATCACTCTGTTGTTGCTTGTAGGGAGTGACCCTATGTAGCTCCTCTGGGACTGCCCCACCCAGGGAGTTCTGGCTGTAGGAGCAGCTCTGGAGCGTGGCATGCCCAGATCAAGCAGTAGGGTATGGGATGGGGCACCAGGTGGCCTTTACAAAGGGAGCCCATGCCTCCAGCAGTTTCTGGCTGTAAGGAGGGCTCAGGAGGGAGAGCACTGGTTATTCCGCCTCCTTAGTCCCTGGCCAGACAAGCAGAGCTGGTGTGGAGGCAAAGAGGGTAGGGGAGGACGTGGGTTGTGTGGCTCCTGGAGTTCCTGGCCCAGGCAGGCAGGCAAAGGCCTGGCAGATTCCTGGAAGAGTCCCTGGCTAGTGTGGGTGGCAGGTGTAGGCTCAGCACTGGGGTCCCAGCAGAGTCCCTGGCCATGGCAGGCAGTGAGCCGAGGCTTTAGCTGCTGCTACTGGAGGGTCACATCCTGGTGGGTGTGGATATGAGCCACACTCATGTCCTGCTGTTGTCCCAGTGGGGCACAGATCAGAGCCCCATGGGAGTCCCGGCAGAGTTCCTGGTTGCAGCTGGCAGGGTCCAAGGCCCGGCAGGTCACCGCGATGGGGTCCCTGCAGAGTTCCTGGCTGCTATGCATGGCGGACCAAGGCCCAGTGGAGCATGGATTGGAGCCAGGCGGGGGTCCTGGCAGAGTCCCTGGCCACAGCAGGCAGCAGGCCTAGGCTGGGCAGAACACAGATCCGAGTCACATGGGAGTCCTGGCAGAATTCCTGGCCGGGGTTGGCGGTGGGCCAAGGCCCAGCAGGGCGGATTTCCTGGCTGCTGTGGGGGGTGAGCCTGGGGCATGGATTGGAGCCGGGTGGGGGTCCCAGCAGAGTCCCTGGCCACTGGGCGTGCCAACTGGGGCCACGCAGGGGTCCTGGCAGAGTCCTGGCCATGTGAGCGGTGGACCAAGGCTTAGTGGGGCATGGATTGGAGCTGCATTGGTGTCCCAGTGGAGTCCCTGGTCTTGTGGTTGGCGGGGGCTTGGTGGTGCCCCAGAGTCTCTTACCTGGTGGGCTGCCTGGTTTGGCAGATAGGGAGGGTGGGCGCTGCTCAAATCCTCCTCCCTCAGTTTCAGCGAAGGTCAGGCTTTTGGTGCATCAGGTAAGGGGGGTAGGGTGTCCTGGAAGTTCAGAATGGTGGAAAACTTTAGTTCAGTTTTTCTGCCTGAAGCTTGGTTTCATGGAGTCGCAGTTTGCCTCAGTAGAGGTGACCTGAAGTTATCACTACTCTCTCTCTGCTGGATTCCCAGTCTTCGGCTCAATTGGGCATTTTCTGGAGGTTATCTTTCCTTTTGGACAGGAGCCTCTGTCAGAAGCTGCTTCTAGTTGGTCATCTTGCCCCTCCCCCCAAGCTACAAATGCCATTTTAAAAATGAGCTTCAACTTTAAAAAATGGAGAAGCTCAGAATAATAGATTTACCTCCAGTGCCTCTATATAGCTTTAGGTGAGAGTATTATTTTATGGGATAATTTCCCTTTCGACCATTTGTTTCACTGACCCAAACACAAATCAACCATTCAGTTTTTATGGTAATAAAATGTATTTTGGTTTATTATAATTTCCATTATATGTTAGCCATTCCCAATTATTTTATTAGCACCTGAGGGTGTTTGCTATCTGCTATCTGAATTTCAGAATTTCTTGGCATGTCTGGAAAGTTAGTTATTGTGTTAAGACATATTAAGCTTATGTCATCAAAGGACTAAAAAATGTTTACCATTTCTAAGGAAAAGTTTTCTTTTGTTTTGGCATAATCTGAGCATTTGAAAAAGCCACATCTTAGTGTCTTAAGGGAAATCAGTCTTAAATCTGATTTTGAATGAACTGAAGACCTCAGTAGGTATATCCAAGAAGAATAAGCGAGGAAGGTAAAGTTTTAAATCTCCACCAAAAATATTAATGTGGTCAGTTATGTGATGCTTGGAGGGCAGAATAAACCCCCTCTCTCCATGTCTCAAATATGTGCCATGTGACACATGCACAACAGGACCACGCACGCAGGGTAAGCATGTAAGATAGCTACTCATAAAGTACATTTGAAGGTCATTACTGATCAAAAAAAAAATCAGGATTTCTAATATTACTTTATTTTACATTTTTGGCAATAGAACAGTATGGGCACTGCTACCACCACTAAATTCTACCTGTTGCCACCTTGGGGCACTTCCTCCCTTTTTTTTCTTCCTCCGTTTGTTCTCTTACTTTTTTCTTGCCCATACTTCTAATTTTGGCCTAATAGTGATGCCTGGTGGTAGCCATGGGTGAGAAAACTATAGCTGTCTTCTGTGTGATTTTTGGCCTGGGTGCATAAAAAATTCAGAGTGTCCCCTCTTTTCTTTTTGACACAGAGCCTTAAGCTGGTGCCCTGGGTAGAGCGCCGTGGCATCACAGCTCACAGCAACCTCCAACTCCTGGGCTCAAGTGATTCTCCTGGCCTCTGCCTCCCAAGTAGCCTGGACCACAGGTGACTGCCACAATGCCCAGCTATTTTTTGTTGCAGCCATCATTGTTGTTTGGCAGGCCCAGGCTGGATTCAAACCCACCAGCTCAGGTGTATGTGGCTGGTGCCTTAGCTGCCTGAGCCACAGGTGCCGAGCACATGTGTCCCCTCTTAACCTTTCTGAGCCCAGCTCCTCTGCTCTGAGCATCAGGATGTTTCTAGGCAGGCCTTTCAGGGACCCAGAATTTCCTCTTAGAGAAGTTAAAATACTAATCTGTCTGTCTAATACTAGTCTGTGTTGTAAGCTAGTGAAGCCTAGTGTGTGCTACAAGTTTGGTTGTAAGCATATTTACCAATGTGAATTTCCTACTCCTTCAAACCAGAAAAGAGTGATAACATTGCCTTTATTATGCTACTTTCTCAGATTCAGAGAAAGTGAGGGTGGCTTTAAATACTTCCTGTCTGCTTCTGACTCTTAAATGAATATCTGCATGACATACATTTTTTAAAATTTTTTTTATTAAATCATAGCTGTGTACAATGTGCTGGTTTTATATACAATTTGAAATGTTTTCATCAAACTGGTTAACATAGACTTCATGGCATTTTCTTAGTTATTGTGTTAAGACATTTATATTCTATACTTAGTAAATTTTCACATGTACACTTGTAAGATGCACTGTAGGTTTGGTTCCCCAATTACTCTCCCTCCACCCATCCTCCCCCTCTCACCCCCTTTCTCTCCCCTCTTCCCTTCTTCTTGGGTTATAATCAATTATAGCTTTCATATGAAAGCTATAAATTAGTTTCATAGTAGGGCTGAGTACATTGGATACTTTTTCTTCCATTCTTGAGATACTTTGCTAAGAAGAATATGTTACACCACCATCCATGTAAACATGAAAGAGGCAAAATACCCATCTTTCTTTCAGGCTGCATAATATTCCATGGTATACATATAACATAATTTATTAATCCATTCATGGGTCAATGGGCACTTGGGCTTCTTCCATGACTTAGCAATTATGAATTGGGTTACAATAAACATTCTGATACAGATATGTTTGTTATAATGTGATTTTTGGTCTTCTGGATATATACCCAGTAGAGGAATTATAGGATGGAATGGCAGGTCTATTTTTAGATTTCTAAGTACTCTCCAGATATCTTTCCAAAAGGACCGTATTAGTTTGCATCCTACAAACTACAAACTACACCAGCAATGTAGTGTTCCCTTTTCTCCACATCCATGCCAGCATCTTTGGTTTTGGGATTTTGTGATGTGGGCTAATTTTATTGGACTTAGATGATATCTCAAAGTACTTTTGATTTGCATTTCTGATTATTAAGGATGATGAGCATTTTTTCATGTGTCTGTAGGCTGTATGCCTGTCTTCTTCAGAGAAGTTTCTCTTCAGGTCCCTTTCCTACCTTGAGACGGGATCACTTGTTCTTTTCTTCCTAATATGTTTGAGTTCTCTGTGGTTTCTCGTTATGAAACCTTTGTCAGAGACATAAACTGCAAATATTTTCTCCCATTCTGGGGGCTGTCTGCTTGCTTTACTAAATGTGTTTTTGGCTGTGCAGAAGCTTTTTAGTTTGAACATATCCCAGTAATGTGTTTTTGATGCTGCTTCAATTGCCCGAGGGGACTTCCTCATAAAATGTTTGCCCAGGACAATTCAGAGTTTTCCCTGCATTTTCTTCTAGCACTTTATGTCTTAAGTTTAAATCTTTAATCTAGTGAAAGTCTATCTTGGCTAAAGGTGAAAAGTGTGGGTCCAGTTTCAGTCTTCTACAGGTCTCCAGCCAGTTGACCCAGCACCATTTGTTAAATAGGGAATCTTTTCCCCACTGAATGTTTTTAATTGGCTTGTCAAAGATCAAATAATGGTAAGTAGCTGGGTTCATCTCTTGGTTCTCTATTCTCTTCCATACATCTACCTCTCTATTTTTGTACCAGTACCATGCTGTTTTGATCACTATTGATTTATAGTACAGTCTGAGGTCTGGTAGCATGATTCCTGTTGCTGTTTTTATTTCTGAGCAATGTCTTGGCTAATTGAGGTTTTTTCTGATTCCATATAAAACAATGTATTTTTTTTTTGAGATCTTTAAAATATGACAATGGAACTTTAATAGGGATTGCATTAAAAATGTATCTTGCTTTGGGTAGTATAGACATTTTGACAATGTTGATTCTTCCCAGCCATGAGCATGGTATATTTTTCCATTTGTTAACATCTTCAGCTATTTCTTTCCTTAGAGTTTCATAGTTGTCTTTATAGAGATCTTTCAAACCTTTGTTAGATAAACTCCCAAATATTTCATCTTTTTTGGCACAGCTATAAATGGAATGGAGTCCTTGACTTATTTTTCAGCTTGGCTATTGTTGGTATATATAAAGGCTACAGATTTAGGAGTGTTGATTTTGTAACCCGAGGCACTGCTGTATTCCTTGATCACTTCTAAGAGTTTTGTTGTAGAATCCCTGGTATTTTCCAGATATACAATCATATCATCTGTGAAGAGTGAAAATTTGATCTCTTCTGATCCTCTGTGAATACCCTTGATTGCCTTTTCTTCCCTAATTGCGATGGCTAAAACTTCCATCATGATGTTAAAGAGCAGTGGAGATGGGCTCAGTGCCTGTGGCTCAACGGGCTAAGACACCAGCCATGTACGCCTGAGCTGGCGGGTTTGAATCCAGCCCAGGCCCTCCAAACAACAATGATGGCTGCAACCAAAAAATGGCCGGGTGTTGTAGTGGGTGCCTGTGGTCCCAGCTACTTGGGAGGCAGAGGCAGGAGACTCACTTGAGCCCAGGAATTGGAGGTTGCTGTGAGCTGTGATGCCACAGCCCTCTATCCAGGAGACAGCTTGAGGCCTTGTCTAAAAAAAAAAAAAATAGGCAGTGGAGACAATGGGCAACCTTGCCTGGTTCCTGATCTGAGTGGAAAGGATTTCAGTTTAACTCCATTCAATATGATATTGACTGTGGGTTTGCTATAGATGGCCTCTATCAGTTTAAGGAGGCCCTTCTATGCCCATTTTCTTAAGTGTTCTGATCATGAAGGGATGCTGGATATTATCAAAAGCTTTTTCTGCATCAATTGAGAGAATCATATGGTCTTTGTTTTTTAATTAGTTTATGTGCTGAATTATATTTATAGATCAATGTATATTGAATCAGCCTTGAGACCCTGGGATAAAACCCACTTGGTCATGGTGTATAATTTGTTTGATGTGTTGCTGGATTCTGTTTGCTAGGATCTTGTTGAATATTTTTGCATCAATATTCATTAGTGATGTTGGTCTATAATTTTCTTTTCTTGTTGGGTCTGTCCTTGGTTTGGCAATAAAGGTGATGTTTGCTTCATAGAGTATGTTGGGAAGTACTCCTTCTCTTTCTATATTTAGGAAAAGGTTGAGTAATATAGGTACTAGATCTTCTTTAAAGATTTGGAAGAATTCTGACTTGAAGGCATCTGGTCTCAGGATTTTCTTTTTAGAGAGATTTTGTATAGTTGATGCTATTTCAGAACTTGATATAGGCCTATTGAACATTTCCACTTCCTTCTGGCTAGGAAGGAAGGTGGTGTGCTTCCAAGTATTGGTCAATTTCCTTGAGATTTTCATATTTCTGAGAGTAAAGTTTCTTGTAATATTCAATAAGGATTTTTTGAACTTCTGAGGGGTCTGTTGTTATTTCGTTTTTACCATTTCTGATTAATGAGATTAGAGATTTTACTCTTTTTTTCCTGATTAGGTTAGCCAAAGGTTTATCTATTTTTATTGACCTTTTCAAAAAACCAACTTCTTGATTTATTGATCTGTTGTATAATTCTTTTATTTTCAATGTCATTTAATTCTGCTCTAATTTTGGTTATTTCATTTCTTCTGCTGGGTTTGGGGTTAGAATGTTCTTCCTTTTCTAGTTGCTTGAGATGTCCCATTAAGTTGTTAACTTCCTCACTTTCTGTTCTCTTGAGGAAGGATTATAGTGCTATAATTTTCCCTCTAAGGACTGCCTTTGCAGTATCCCAGAGGTTCTGACATTTCATGTCTTTGTTTTCATTTTGTTCCAAAAATTTGGTAATTTCCTTCTGAATCTCATCTATGACCCATCTATCCTTCAGCATAATGTTATTTAGCTTCCATGTTTTTGTTTGAGTATGAAGTTTCCTGTTATTATTGAGTTCAACTTTTGAACCTCTGGTAATTGATTCTGAGAAGTTGCGAAGAATAATTTCTATTCTTCTAAATTTGCTGAGGTTAGACTTGTGACATAAGATGTGATTGATTTTGAAGTATGATCCGAGAGCTGATGAGAAGAATGTGTATTCTATTTTCTTTGGATGAAATGTTCTGTAGATGTCTGTTAAATCCAATTGTTGGAGGGTTAAGTTGAAATCTAAAATTTCTTTGCTTAGCTTCTTTTTGGAGGATCTATCCAACACTGCCAAAAGAGTGTTAAAGTCTCCAACTACTATGGAGCAGGAGGAAATCAAGTTGTTCATGTCTGTTAGAGTTTCTCTTATAAATTGAGGTGCATTCTGGTTGGGTGCATAAATATTAATCATTGAAATCTCATCATTTTGAGTATTACCTTTAACAAATATGAAGTGTCCATCCTTATCTTTCCTTATTTTTGTTGGTTTAAAGCTTATTGCATCTGTGAATAAAATTGCAACACCTGCTTTTTCTGCTTTCCATTTGCCTGGAATATAGATGACCATCCCTTCACCCTGAGTCTATATTTATCCTTTAAGGTAAGATGAGCTTCTTGTATTCAACAGATATCTGGCCCAAGTTTTTGTATCCAGTCAGCCAACTTGTGTCCCTTTAGAGGACAATTTAAAACATTCACATTAATCAAGAATATTGTTAAGCCTTTTAAAAGTCCAGTGGACACTTTTAATCCTTTCGCCATTGTGGAATTTGGAATTTGATCACAAGTTTCTGAGTGAGTTTATTTTTGTGGTGGAGGATTGCATTGGTCATTATGGAGGGTAGGTCTGAAAATATCCTGGAGAGCTGGTTTAGTTATGGCAAATTTCTTCAACATGCAGATGTCATTAAAGTATTTAGTTTCTCCATCATAAATGAAACTCAGTTTAGCTGGATACAGGATCCTGGGTTGAAAGTTATTTTGTTTTAGGAGATTAAAAGTCGATGACCATCCTCTTCTGGCTTGAAAGGTTTCAGTAGAGAGAGATGCAGTGATTCTAATATTCTTTCCCTTGTAGGTTATGGTTTTCTTGCATCTGGCTGCTTTCAGAATTTTCTCCTTCATATTAACTTTAGTGAAGTTGATTATGATATGCCTGGGGGATGTCTTATTTGGGTTGAGTCATGCTGGAGTTCTGAAACTGTCTGCTATCTGAATTTCAGAGTCTCTTGGCATGTCTGGGAAGTTTTCTTTCATAATCTCAAGAAGAAGAGACTCTGTGTCTTGTGAAGCCATTTTGATGCTTTCAGGGATCCCTATCAGGTGAATATTGGTTTTGTTTGAGTTATCCCAGAGCTCTCTGAGAGAATGATCTGTTTTTGCCTTCAATTTCTCTTTGTCTTTGGAAGTTTGGGAGCATTCGAGAACTCTGTCTTCAATGTCAGAAATCCTTTCTTCTGCTTAGTCCATTCTGTTACTGAGGGATTCTACTGTAATTCTCAGATCCTTGAGGGCTGCATCTTCTTGTCTCAATGTGTCAAAATCTTTGCTCATTTTGTCTTTGAATTGGTGGGATTCTTGAGACATCTTTTGGATTACTGCTTGAAATTCTAGTTGCATCTTTTCCTCCATTCTGTTGATCTTATTTGCTATCCAGGTTCTAAATTCAATTTCTTATATCTCAGCCATTTTTTTGTGCATGGGATCTTGTGTGGTGTTTGCCTTATCATTTCTTGGGGGAGTTGATCTACTCAGATTATTCATATTGCCAGAGTTTTTCCTTTGATTCTGCCCCATGATTTTTTTTTCACCATTGCCTCTGGCCATCCTCAGGGTTGGGGAGGCATCTCTCCAAGATTACACCCCAGTGGGATCACTATTGTTGTAGGATATTTGCAGAAGATCTGTGTAGATCCTTTGGGGCTGCCCCAGCCAGGGAGTTCTGGCTGTGGGAGCAGCTCCAGAGTGGAGCCTGTCACACACGGATCCAGCAGCAGGGCTGGGGATGGTGCCTGGCAATCCCTGGCTCCTCTTTTTTTTGGCAAAAAGAGTGGGTGGCTCCAGCAGTCTCTGGTCAGGTGGAGTGCTCAGCACAGAGGTAGGGAGGGTGCTGGAGGGAGGGCATGGGGTCACGCAACTTTCTGAGTCCCTGGCCAGATAGAGGGCCAGTGTGGAGGCAGGGAGGGCACTGGAGGGAGGATGTGGGATGTGCAGCTACCAGAGTCCCTGGTCAAAGCGGCCCTGGCTGGGGAGGGCTTGGGGTTCCAGGCAGCAAGGCCTATGGTGGGAGTTGCCCACGCCTGCTGGAGTCCCTGGTGGGTAGCAGGCCTGGGTACTGAGGTGGTGCGGCCTGTGGTGGGGTTGCACACCTGCCGGAGTCCCTGGCTGCGCTTGGCTGTTGGGAAGGAAGAGGCTCGGTGCACCCCCAGAGTCTTTCGCTGGGCGAAGCACTTTGTCTAGCAGACAGAGAGGGAAGGCACTGCTCAAGAACCTCCTCCCACAGTCACAGCAGGGTTTAGGCTTCTGGTTCATCAGATAAGGGGGGAAGGGCATACTGGAAGTTCAGAACAGCAGGGAAAACTTTAGTTCAATTTTTCTGCCTAGCAAGAGAGTGTTCAGAGTTACAGCAGGGTCCCTCTGGGGAAGTAAACCCCACTTCCCACAGCATTCTCCTGTGGGGTAAGACAAGAGGTCCACAGTTCACTGTTCATTTTTAGAAAACCCACAGGAACAAACGAGGAGAAAAAAGAAAGGAAATAGAAAGCAAAAAAGACCACAGCTTGGGGGAGGAGATAGATACTTTCCTTTCAGATGAATTTTGTACCTGAAGCTTGCTTTCTTGGAGTCACAGCTTGCCTCAGCAGAGGCAACTTGCAGTTATCATATTTCTCTTGGCTGGGCCCCCAGTCTTCAGCTTAATTGGGCACTTTCTGGACGTTATCTTTCCCTTTGGACAGGAGCCTCTTTCAGAAGCTGCTTCAAGTCAGCCATCTTGCCCCTCCCCCCAAAAAATAGTTTTTAATTACCGAAAATATGGTATATTCTCTCTTTATGACTAAAGAGCAGGGAAGATGCCTCTCAACATTTCAAGAAGGATAGGTGTAGCTGCATAGCTACCACACCTTCAGCCTCAGAGAAGAATGTGACTTTCAGGAATGTTCTTGAAAGTGGAATGCACCAGTAAGAAAGAAGTGGTGGGATGGGGGTTGCCACAGAGGGCTGTCTTGGCTAAGGCTGTAATAATAGCAAACTTTAGAATTTGTTATTTTCTAAAAATGTCTCTACCCTAAAGAGAAGGATGAAAAACAGAGAATCCTTTTAATCAGTACAGGGATTTTTCCTCCTTGATGGGTCAAAGCAGGTGTGAAGGGTCACAGGAATGTCTCCAGTGATAACATTTATAAACTATACAGAAAATGAAAAATCATTAAAATTAAAAAATAATTTCAGTGCAGTGGTTCATGCCTGTAATACCAGCATTTGGGGAGGCTAAGGCTGGAGGATTGCTTAAGGCCAAGAGTTCAAGACCATCCTGGGCAACATAGTCAGACCCCAGCTCTAAAAATATAACAACAGCAATAATACTAACATTACGTAACTTTGAAGACACTAGGAATTGACCAAACGCAGGTAGATACTCTTAAAGAATTTGACCCCTAAGATAAGGAGACCATACTGGTAGCAACCTGATTCACCTTCTCCCTGAGCACAGTACTCAGTCATGCTGATGCAAGGATAGACTTCCCAAGTGGTCTGGAGAGTAAGGGAATGGAGTTTAGGCCAACCAGAGCAAGTAGGGATTGAGGAGGGACTCCCCAAAGAAAAGAGCCACAGAGTGGGGTTGGGATGCACTAAAAACTCTGCATTTTAACTACTTCTAAATGCTTCACAGTCTCTGAACTCCGTAAGTACAGGGAAGTCTCCAGGGGTTCCAGAGGGAAATTTATCTGGAAGCCAAAAGAGTTGATAAGCTACATCAGCAGCTGCCTATAGCAAAAAAGAGAATTTCACATTCTAGAGCACAAAGTTAGAGAGCTTTGATAAACCTGGAAATTTCCACTGAAATGCTGAAAGGGCCATACTCTAGTGGTGAGAAATGCATCTCAGAACTAAGATATTTGCCCTAGAAGAGAGAGCAAAATTAAAGCAGACTCTTGCTAATGATGTCTAAAATCAAGCCTTTCCAAGGCAAAAGCCATCTGCCAGTAACTTAATTGCCTGCTATAACAAACTCAGTATTCTGCAAAAGATAATACTATCCAGAGCCTCTGTGATATATTATCTACAGAAACTTGTACACTATTTAAAATTTTTTCTTTTATGACATATATAAAGCCATAAAATTTCCCTTTATGCCTGTTTGTCTACATCTCACAAATTCTCATAGACTCTGTTTTCACTTTGATTCAGTTTGAAATAACTTCTGTATCCTTACCATGGCTCTTTACACTCATGGATTTTTTTAAAGTATGTGTTTAAAGTCCATATGTTTAAGTATTTTCTGGAAACTGTAGTATGTAATAAGACAGTCCTTACCTACGTGTGGCTATTGAGAACTTGATATACAAGTGTGCACCTGAGAAACAATTTTTAATTTTACTTAGTTATAATTAGCTTTAATTTAAATGTAACAACTAAAATAGTGTAAAATATTTTACCATGAAACACAACTTTACTATTTTGGTGAAAACATATTTTACTCCAACTGTCACATCACTAAGATATTACAAATGGCCCCTGATTTCTCATGGCCAGGAGTTCAAAACTATCCTGGGCAACATAGGGTTTTTGACTTTACAATGGTGTAAACGTGCTGCATTCAGTAGAAAGCAGAATGACACTCTCTCACGGAATGCAGCTCCCATCCACGTGATCATGAAAACAAACAAACACTGCTCTATGGTGTCCTGTGCTACTATCAGCTGAGATGTTCAATAGGATAGGTGCACTCAATGCACTTTTGACTTACAATATATCAACTTATGTTGGGTTTATCAGAATGCAACCCATCATAAGTTGAGTAGCATCTCTATTACTGCATTGTAGTGTGACTATATTGCCATATAATTTGTTCCTAAAATTACATAGAAACACATCACTGATCTAATAAATGTCAATGGATTCAGTTTGAATAATCTTTTTACCCTAGTGATATAATGTTTTTAATTTGAATATTTTATGTATGCAGTATGAGTTACAATTATATCTACATACCAATTGAATTTAAATTTAAGTAGTGATTATTTTATTTATGAGACAATTAAATTCATTTTTAATATAAAGGTAAGTATGAAAAATGTTGAATTTTAAAGTGAAGGCATAATGCTAATGCAGAATTCAATGGATATGATTAAGCTAGTACTACAACTGCAACAGGAAAGAGAAATATAGACTAGCAGAAGAACACGTTGCAAATTTCATGATTAGCATGATAGCAATTGCAATATGTAGAGTGCAGCAAACCATAAAGAAAAGTGTTTGTCATATAAAGAAATAGATAATGAAGTATACTATATTAAGAGACATCTTCAGCAAATACACAGGGAGCTTGATACAAAGCTTTCTTTGAACAATCAAAAACAGAATTGACAAAATTAGTCACCTAGAGACAGAATTAAATCAATGTCCAACAAAAAAATATTCTGAACAATTTTTAACAGTATCTGAGTTTGTAATTTGGCCAGCTTTAAAACAGCTCGATACTTGCACAAAAAAGAAGACCATTTTTTCTTTTTATTTATTTTTTAAAATTTTGTTTTGATGTAGAAAAAGAAAACCATTTTTAGTTTGAGAGAAGAGGAAATAAATTATAACTTTGACTATGGAAAGTTTTGTTGGAAAATATGAGGAAAATACTAAAAAAATATATACAAATCTGGAAGCATGTTCCATTGAGGTCCATATATACAAACAATGCTCACAGAGCCAAGTCCTTTGTAACAGTAGTAAAGATTAATTGACTTAAAATGGAAAATATTGCAAGTTATTTTTCTTCAGCACTAAATGAAAAGTGTGATATGAGAACCTTGGGAATGTTTTGTCTTAAAGTAGTTCCAAATTTATGAGAGACACTGTAAATCCAGGCCAACATACAAATTTGTGGTATAAATGTTTTTAAAATTTTTACACTTTTCAAATAAGAATGCTAGTTACAATTGGTGGACCACACCTACAGTGCATCTTAGAAGGGTACAGGTGAAACTTACTAAATGCAGAATATAAATGTCTCAACACAATAACTAAGAAAATGCCATGAAGGCTATGTTAACCAGTTCGATGAAAATATTTCAAATTGTTTATAAGATCAGCACATTGTACCCCATGATTGCATTAATATACACAGCTATGATTTAATTAAAAAAAGAAAAAGAAAAGACTGTTAGCTGGATATGTGACGTAAATCCCTGTGATGTAAGCGGGGGATTACCCTCACATTTCATGACCCAGCAATACTAGACCATGTTCTGTTCCACTTCTGGAACCTGCCATTGTTTTGCCTTGATTGTTTCCAAAGAGCATTTCAACATTCGCTGCTTATACAGAGGATCCACAGGTCAAAAAGCCCCCCCGGATATTAACAAAGCTCTGACTAAAATATTATGTTTTAAAATGGACATAGAATCACTATTTTGTTGCACTTACGCAAGTAATCAGGTTAATTTTAATAAAAGCAAACTTTTAAAAAAATAATGGCAATTGTTTTTGGTAAAAATGAAAGTGACTAAAAGATTGCATTGCAATAGAAAAGTATAATGCATTCATTATTAAATTCTAGTCCTGTTCATTTTCTTTGAGGTTTTGTTATCCCCCCCCGTAAACTGAACTGAACTGTGAATTTCTTCCTAAAAACTACAACAGCCCTTGCCTCAAGCCCCGAAAGCTGAACCTGGATGACTTCAAGTTTCAGAAAAGTCGTTGCAACACATCATGCTTAGACTCCTTTCATCCTGTGGCTACTTTCATCCTTGTGGCTAGTTGGTCACTGGATGGTGTTCACCAGAACACCATCTGATGAGACTTACATAAACAGGGACACCCGTCTGCCATGTTCATTCTACCACCTGATAATGCTTCAAACTAAAATCTAGAAATCTCAACTAGCTGCCCTCCAGACTCAAAGACTAAGATCATAATTCACCCCAAATGTTAACCTTTGTTTTTCTTTTGATTTCATAGAATGATACCTTGAGTTCTCTTCAAGGAATATAATCTGAAATAAACAGGTTAGCCTCAATAGTACTCAGAAGTTCTTGGCACCTTTCCAGCTCAGTAAGGAAGACTTTGTGCCCTTATTGTTTAAAATATTGTTCCTATGTTAATAAATTAGAAATTATTGCCCCCAATTTAAAGGGTCTGAAGACACAAATATAGATTTTTCATCAATATGTGCTACCTCCTCCATTGATTGATTTGGTTAAATCTTGGCTTCTGGGAATCTTGGCTCAGAGGAATTTTTCAATCCTTGGCTATTATTTTCCTTATAATCATTGTGTTGGCGCCAGGTGCATTGTAGTCTCTCCAGGGATTTAAATGCTTTTCAGCAGCTACTGGCAGGTCAAGTACTGCCATTGGGATCAGACAACTCAAGGAAACTCACACTGACTATATAATTACTGATGGAGGCTATGTGACTTTTTGTCCTAATGACTTACATCAATAGTAGCAACAACAGAGAAATGGTTAAAGTAAAATTACAATGGAGACTGGGCCTGAAAAATTCCTGAGGAAACAAAACCAATTGAGAAATAAAAATAGCTTTCATTTTACCTAAACTGCAAACATAAGCGAATCTTAACTTGGGTCATTTCTGGCAAATGCTTTTGTTGGACAGAAACAAAACTTAACCTCAACCAATCATAAGCAGCCAATAGCATATGATTATGTAACTAAGGTAAACCAATGAGACAATTTGGTAACTATGAACAATGACATGATCTCTTTACTTTGCTTCCACATTCACCCCATGAATATTTGTCTCTGAGAGCTTCTCACTGAAACACAGAACCTCTTCTGGTTTGGTGTTGTCAATTCATGAATTGCTAATTATGCATACACAAAGTCATTAAAGATTTGATTGTGCCTTATTTTATTTTGTATTTTTTTAACAAGCTTTTATCTGATAGTCTTATAAAAATGTTTCCTATCCCATCTAAGGCTCTTTGATGCTGGGTGTACTCAGAACAAAGTAGTTTTGACATTGTATTCTAATTATGTTGTCTGTCTCTCCTAATAGTAGGTGACAGAGAGTTTCATACTGGATTCTAAATTCCTACAGTACATGAGGCACCCACTAAATGTTTTTACCCATTTGGCAGCTTGATACTGCCCTCTGCCTTGACGATTTGGTGACACTTTGCTCAAGCTGTATTTCCATTGCAGACGAGAGTCCAAAATCCTCCCTGGACTCCCTTATGTGCCACTGTTTCCTGTCTGCCTTACTGCAAATCATGTGGACTGAAATTTTATTCTCTGCCTGGTTTCCTCCATCATAATGCATGCTCAGCATGTTGTGGGCTTTAGCAACTTTCCTGGAGATACTGAGTCACAGGAAGGTGTCCCACAAGCAACACTGACATTCCCAGCCAAGCTCACTCTCTTCTTTCTGACTCGAGAAGTAAGAATTGCTTATCCCTCCACACCCAAGAGAAAGCAGCTCAGGGGTGGATTATCATCACAAAATCTGAGAATTAAGTTCTTTGACTTGTTCAAGAAAAGGTGCTACATACCTCATTGCTGAATATCACTATGGTCACCTTTGAAGTGCTCCCTTTGGGAAGCTGTGCATTGACATCAGTGCCAAGTCCACCCTTCAAAGCAATTTTGGAACTCTTTTTCTGGAATGGCCATCAGAGCTATCATCATATTACCCTTGAAATCCTGAATATCATCAAAATTTCTTCCTTTCAATATTTCTGTTATCTTTAGGTAAATAAAAACATCATAGGAGGCCAGATTAGGTGAGTAGGGAAGGTGTTCCACTACAGTTATTCACTGGCTAAAAGCTCCCTCACAGACAGTGCCATGTAAGCTGGCACATTGTCATGATACAAGAGCCATGAGCTGTTGGCCAAGATTTTCAGTTAAGATTTTCCTTATTGATGTTTACTTGGTCTGCTATGCTCTGCACAGCCAGCTGACAATTTTGATGCACAATTTGACCAATTTTTGCAATGTTTTTATTAGTTCTGCTTGTTACTGGCCACCTGACTCTCTTCATCAATGACGTTTTCTCTTCCCTCAGAAAAAACGTTTACTCCGATTGTACTGCTGTTTTCTTCATGGCAGTATCCCCAGAAACCTAGACTAACATGTCCCTGATTTCACTCTCACTCTTGCCAAGTTTAACAAGAAATTTACAAATGTTTGCTTATTGTTCTAATTGAAGCTCTGATATTCTTGCAATGGCACACAAAAACACGCAACAATAATGAACACCGCTCAGCAAGACACCGCCACATCTTAACATGAACACAGCTGTGAGACACTAATATACCAAGGTTATGAAACCTTACCAAGCTGTTTGTACAGCACTGCCAATGTAAGTGCACAGTGATAAGTTTGCAAACATAATTGTCAGACCTCATAAATTATCCCTTTCTTGGGCCTGGCAGTGTGATGAAGTTCAGGATGTTAGGCGAGCCTGCACACATTGGACCACTTCCTACTATTATTTTTTATTTTCAAAAACAGGAAACAGACTTTTCTCTCTCCCTTTGGCCTGTCGTGACCAAATATGACCTCTACAGGGTGGACATAAAGCTACTATTTGAATTGCACACAATCTTTATGTTCACCCTGTTCTTTTGCTTTCCCTTCCCAACCTATATGCACCTATACTGAGAGTCTATTTCTGGCAATTCCATCTGGGTCTTACTCCATTGGTCAGACTTCTCAACTCTCACTCTTCCTCAAAGTGTGGACCCAAATCAGCAACATCTGGGGACTGATCAGGAAAGCAAACCTTAGGCTCCACCCCTCATCTACTGAGTCAGAAACTATCAGGGGGCTCTGATGCATGCTAAGGCCTGAGGTTTTTTTTGAATATGTAATATTTGCTTCATAAAATACAGGGGAAAACACCTGCAGTGATAATCACCTTACATTTAAAGATATTAATAGAATTTTGTCAAAGGAGGCAGGGACGGTAGCTCAAGCCTACAATTCCAGCATTTTGGAAATGGGATGATTTCTTGAAGCCAGGAGATCAAAACCAGCCTTAGCAAAACAGTAGATCCTGTCTCCACAAAGAAAAAAAAATAAAAATAATTAGTCAGTGGAGCTAATTGTTTTGATGGAGTACCCCTGTAGTAGTCCTAGCTATTTGTGAGGCTGAGATAGGAGGCTTTCTTTTTTTTTTTTTTTTGAGACAAAACCTCAAGCTGTCACCCTGGATAGAGTGCTGTGACATCGCAGCTCACAGCAACCTCCAATTCCTGGGCTCAAGCGAGTCTCTTGCCTCTGCCTCCCAAGTAGCTGGGACTACAGGTGCCTGCCACAACGCCCGACCATTTTTTGGTTGCAGTCATCATTGTTGTTTGGCGGGTCTGGGCTGGATTCGAACCTGCCAGCTCAGGTGTATGTGGCTGGCACCTTAGCCCGTTGAGCCACCAGGCCCCGAGCCAGTTAGGAGGTTTTCTGAGGGCCAGGAGGTCAAGACTGCAGTGAACTTGGATTGCACCACTGCACTCAAACCTGGATAACAGAATGAAACCCTGTCTCCAAAAGAAAAATCAAAAAGAAAGAAAGAATCTTGTCAGAGGATGATAGCCTTGTTAGCCTAGGTATATTTTTCAGAATAAACTATATTTTATCGTGTCGCCCCTTGATATAACAAAGGCCTGGGTTCCTTCACTAGATTACATTTTATACAGAAGAAATCCAGGTAATAAGATACAAAAATTACCCTCATCTTCTAAGGGAAAGGATCCAGAGATTAAAGGCAAAAAAATAAAGCAATCGGATGTGTGTCCCAAGTTTTGTCTCTCAGGTATTGGTTCAGGAAGCAAAGAGTTTATTAATACTTGAGATGTACTCATCCCTTTAGCCTTGGTCCAGGGAGTGCCCGCAGACCTTTCAAATATGGATGTGGATAGGTGTAATTCCTTGCTTCAAGGATAATACCTTCAGTTTCTGTCTGGCTTTGTTTATTCTCCTTTGCTTTCCAACATTTCATTCTTACTTACCTTTTACATTTATCTTGCTAATTATATCCTGTATGCTTATCCTGTTAAGGCCATCCTGTGCTTGTAGCCTTATCCTGACTAGTTTATTCAGGATGTTTAGATTGCTATCAGCCTCTGTGTTATTTTGGAACCATACTCAAGTCTTGAAGTTTTATTTTCTTGACCTGTCCTTGGTTCACATGTAGAATTAACAAAACTTTGGTTTGGCTGAGATGTTGTCAAAAGAAGTCTCCCTAGGTGGTGAGAATGAGGGATCTCCAGAGTGAGGATTAGAGCTCATTTATCCTAAATGTGCTATGGCCAAGGCCATTAGGTATCTGATTACTACCCATATGCTTCATTTTCCCTACTAAAAAAACTATAATTTTGTAGATAAAGCAATGCACTCCTGAAATACTATATGGCACAGTGTTTCTTGCAGCTAATGGTAACCATGTTACCAAGAGAAGTAAGTGGAACTTTCTGCATTCACTTTGTTTTTATAGTATAAGTGCCTCCTGTCTTCCTTGTTATACTGTCTTTCTCTTTCCTCCTATAACTCAGATGTGAGGCTGCAGATGAATCAGCCATCTTACCACTTTGTGGATAAAGTTACTTGCAAAAAGTGATTGAGCAGGTAGGAAGAAAAAAGTCTTGTTCTTGGATAGTTGTATTAGTCCCAGACTTACTATCCATAAGCCCCTTATTATATCAAAATCAAACCATTTGATTGCTAAGCCACTTCAGTGAAGTTTCTCATTTATGTAGCATCTAAGGGATATTCCAGGGATGAATGAGAGTCACTGCCAGACACCTTAAGGAATTTTAGACCAGTAGGCATAAAATTATGGTGAATTCAGCCAAGGAGCACCTCAAAGGACATTGCCTAAATTGAAAAATAGACTCTGAGTTATATCTGCTGGAACATACTTGTCAGGACCAAAAGGACTTCAGAGATATAGCAGATAAGGAGCATCTCTCACATAGAGGACTCAGATGTTGAGGCCTAGAGATTTCACTTTTTCCCACAAACCATGATATGACATAAACAGGATGGCTGGGAGGTGTCTTGCTAAGTCACCTACATACAGGACCTAAATGGTAACTAACAGAAAGATTTAACAGATCAGATTAGATGGATTTAAACATAACTAAACATTTAGTTATATTTTTCCCTAGATGTAATGAGTGGGCAGTAGAACAATTAGAAAACTGAAAGAAAATGAATAGTCTCAAGATGGCTGACCAGAAACACCAACTGCCATCCTAGCTCATAAAGAAGGAAAAGTTTTAGATGAAAAAGATAAAACTAACAAACACACAATCACAGAATGGGTGTAATTCTGAGGGAAAAGTAGCAAAACCTGAAAGAGATTTTATAGAAAGAAGTTGTAGAACAGAACAAGGAGCAAGATATCTGCAGAGGACAACCCTAGAGAGACTTGTATCCCAGGGAGCAGGATTGCTTCTTCTTCCCCATCTCTGACCCAGAAGGGCTCCCAAGTCGCCAGTGAGACATTGTGCACTGAGGAGCCCAGTGGCTGCTACCATCAGTGAGCTGAAAACTGCCTGTGGACAGGGCTCCAGGTTCCCAGCCCCCTAGGGTAATTCCTGCTCCCACAGACCTGAGCCAGGATGGCAGACACCATGTTGTGCCTTTGTCCTCCCCAGGGGGCTTCAACTCCTGAGGTTTCATCCTGCTCATTTCCATAGATATTTTCCAACTCTCACCCAGACTCCAGGATCCACAGGGGTCCAGCTGGTCCCAGCTAATTTCCCTGACTCTGGGGATATTCAGGGCAGACATCTTCCCAACCAGACTGCTAGCATTCTCCCATACCGACCATTTTCTGCCCCTTCCCTCTGCCACCTATGTACCAAGAGATACAATTGAGCCACATCACTGAGGCTTCCACGAACTGTGAGACTCAGCCTTTTTTCTTTGGGTTTTGCAGCAGACAGAGGTGTGCTCAAACTGTGAACCCTGCCCAACAGCTTGCCCTGATACTATGTGCCTGGTAGCTCCATTGGAATTGGGCACCCCTGAAGCAGTAGAACATCAAACTGGCTTTTGCGCCCTGTGAGTGACTTGGGGCAGGCCAGCTTCTCCCTGGCATGGTCTGGGATTGACCTACTTGGTCTAGGGAGGTGAGGGAGCCTATGTGGGCAGATGACTGGGGACAGTGTTGTTCATATCCTGACTGTTACGTGCTCAGGGAGCCCCTTCCTTCATAAGAGGGCTGTACTCTCACCTCAGGGAACTTCCCAGCCCATAGCACAGCCACAGGGGAGTTTAGCTGGCCTGGGGTCCAAACTACCAGCAGTCACTGCAGGGCAACTATAGAGCAAAGCGTGGGAAGAAAGGTGAGGCCCACTGAGGGTTGCCAGATTGTGAGTCCCTGATGCATCTGCCTTCATAAACAGACTTTCTGGTTGTGTGGGGCTGAAGTGGCCCCACCAAGAAACTGGGAGCAAACCTGTAAAACAACCCCCCCCCCACAACAACTAACCAGTCAACTTCTGTGGAGCTTGAGGACCAACTCACCCAACTGAGCCTTGCCTGGATGCACTCCCAGTTGGAGACCTAAATCCTTCCCCTTCCTCCCTTCCAGAACAAAAGCCTACTCATCCTCACCCTAAGAGTTCTACCACTAGAAAGACCCCAGCTTGCCAAAACCTCCCAGCAACCCAAGGGATTTTCTTCCCCCTATGCCCAGCATGAAAGCAAGCCCCCGACTACTCTTGCTGTAGAAGCCATCTTTGGCTAGGTGGGCCTCAGTCCTCTTTCATTAAACTTGGCCTGAACCTCTCCCAGTCTCATCTTTGGGTACTCCAGTGAACCCCCTTCACTCCCCAGCACACGTCAACAGCAGCAGAGATTAAAGACATGCATGGAATCTTCAAGTTCCCACTCACCACCTAGTGCATTCAAGTGCTTCTCCTAAGGCACTGAAGCCCATCTGGGACCCCCAAACAGCACTGCAGCTGGTTCCTTCCTGAAAGCACCACCTACTTATGGAGCAGCTCAGGCAACCTAGCCATGACTGCCTTGCCCCTTCCCACATTGGTGGTGGAAATTAAGAACTACCATGGACACACAAGAAGATCTCAAAAGATGTCTCACTATCACAAACATCAACCAATACTGGGAGTACAATGACATAACCCCTCAAAGTGTCTTCCAACTCAAGCAAATAGGGTGTGGCTGATTCACACTCACAAGTACCATCAGCCATCATTACGAGTAAGCTGGGGAACCTAACTCACTATCCTCTGTTGGGAAGAGGTGAAGACAGCAGGTCAAAGGTACCCTGAGAGGTTCATTAAATCCCCTAGAGCAACCCATATGCACCTCAGGACCAGTACTCTTTTCCCTGACACAGTCTAGGACCAAACTTCTGGGCCTCAGAGACAAGGTTTTTCTTTCTTTTTTTCTCATTTTTTCCCTCTTCTTTGATCTTCTTTTGTCCCTTTCTTTAATCTCTTCCAGGACAACAAAGAGGATTATATTTACCACAGTATGTGTGTGTGTGTGTGTGTGTGTGTATGTATATATACATATATACATACATACTACACACATAATTATACATACAAATATATATGCACATTTTTTCTTTCTTTGTTATTTTTCTTTAATTTTTATTTCATTATTATTGTTAATATTATTAATATTAATATTATTTGTACTTCTTTCTCTTTTTCTTTTCTCTCATTTTCTTTCCAATACCATAGGGCCATTTTAACCTCAAAGGCTAGAGTTAAAAAAGAACAAAGGGAAGAAAGTAGGGGGAGGAAATAAAAAAAAAGAAACGCATAAGAGGAGAAACCAGCAAAAAAACTCTGGTGACATGATGAAATAGATCAGATTAATTACCTCAAGGGATCACAACAGAGCTGCTATAAAGGATTCCAACTATAAAGAACTTGTAGAAACAAAAGAAATGGAATTCAGATTGTGAATGTAAAATATGATGAAAGGAATTAAAAGGAAAGTGGAAAACCATCAAAAGGAAGTTTAAAAATAAAGTCCCAAGAAATAAACAAAATTAAGGACAAAATTTCCAAGGATCTGGGCAAAATTAGAAAGGACATAATTAAGCTTAAAGAATTGAAGGAGGCATTTATGGAGTTTTAAATGTAGTAGAAAGATTCAATAATAGATTAAGGCATGGAAAAGAAAGAAACTCAGAACTTGAACTCAAGGCTCTTGGGCAAACCCAGTCTCTTAATGAGGGAGAAAATAAGAGAATAAAAGCAGAGCAATATCTTAGAGAGATGTGGGACTACATGAAGTGTGCAAACATATGAATTGCAGATATCCCTGAAGAAGAAGAGAGTCCCAGTGGCAAGCAAGCTCTAGCTGATGATATTAAAGCTGAAAATTTCCCAAACATTGCCAAAGATTTAAACATACACACCTACTAGATGACTATCAAACCCCAAAATGACTCAATTCAAACACAAAATCTCCTAGACAGGGGCAGCAGCTGTGGCTCATCAAGTAGGGCACCGGACTCATATATCAAAGGTGGTGGGTTCAAACCTGGCCTCGGCCAAATTGCAAAACAGAAAAATAGCTGGGCATTGTGGCAGGCACCTGTAGTCCCAGCTACTAGGGAGGCTGAGGTAAGAAAATTACCTCAGCACAGGAGTTGGAGGTTGCTGTGAGTTGTGTGACACCACAGTATTCTACAATGGGTGATAAATTAAAAATTTTCATCTAAAAAAAAAAAAAAAAAAAAAAAAAAAGAATCTCTTAAACACATTGCAATTAACCTGGAAAAAGTGAAAGACAAAATTCTGCAAGCACCCCAGCATAAGCACTAGTTGACCTACAAGGGAAAACCTACAAGGTTAACAGCTAACTTTGCAGTAGAAACTTTACAAGCCAGAAGAGCATGGGATCCTACCTTCCCTCTTCTCAAACAAAACAACTATCAGGCTAGGATTCTTTATCTAAGAAATTATAACTAAGTTTCATATTTGATGGAGAAATCCATTCTTTTACTGACACACAAACATTCAGGACATTTTGCCACTACAAAACCTGCTCTGCCATAAATACTCAGACCTGTACTATATACAGACCAACATAATGGGCCCCAGCAAAGTAAACACACCTGGAAACTAAAGGACAAAGACTAGCTACCACAATGGCCCAAACAATGCACATAAAACAAGGCAACAGAGCCCCATACAACCAGATGAACAGAACTCCACCCTACTTATCAATTCTCTCAATCAACATGATTACACTAAAAAAAAAAAAAAAAAGGCCAGGTATATGTTGTCTTCAGGAAATACACCTAACCCCTCAGGATAAATTAAGACTCAGGGTAAAGAGTTGGAAACAATATTTCATGCTAATGGAAACCAAAAGAAAGTGGGAGTTGAAATTCTTATTGCAGATAGAATTGACTTTAAAGCAACAAGGGTAAAGGAAGACAAAGATGCGCACTATATACTGGTCAAGGGAACAACCCAACATTTCAATCCTAAATATTTATGCACCCAACTTAAACACTCCCAAACTGATAAAACAAACCCTACTTTGTCTGAACAACAAGATAAACAACAACACCATATGGGCCAAGGACAGCAACATTACATTGACAGAACTGGACAGATTCTCCAAGAAGAAACCAAGCAAAGAAACATTGGATTTAAATGTGCTCTACAACAAATAGGCTTAATAAACATACAAAGAACATTTCATCCCAATACCACTGAATATACATTCTTCTTGTTAGCTCATGGATCATTCTCCAAAATCGATAATATCCTAGGTCACAAATGAAACCTCAACAAATTTTTCAAAATGGAAATTATACCTTATATCTTTATAGACCACAATGAAATAAAAGTAGAATTCAATTCCAACATAAACACTTATTCCCATGAAGTCACAGGAAAGAACCACTGATTGCTGAATGATAGCTGGGTGAAAGAGGAGATAAGGGTAGAAATCATTAGATTCTTTGAACAAAATGACAATGAGGACATAAGCTATCAAAACCTGTGGGATACTTAAAAAGTAGTCCTAAGAGGAAAATTTATTGCATCCATAAAACATAAAAACCACAAATCAATAATCTAATCCTCTCAACTAGAAAAAGAAGAACAATCCAATCCCAAACCCAGCAGAAGAAAAGAAATAATCAAAATCAAATCATGATTGTACAAAATTAAGTATAAAAAAACCATTCAGAATACTATTGAAAAAAAGTTGATTCTTTGAAAAGATAAACAAAATTGATAAACCCTTGGCCAAATTAATCAGAAACAGAAAAGTAAAATCTCAAATAAGCTCAATCAGGAAAGAAAAAGGGAAAATAACAACAGATACCAGAGAAATACAAAATATCATCACTGAATATAACAAAATTCTTGATGCCTAGAAATTTGAAAACATAAAGGAAATGGACAAATTCCTGGAATCACTCTACCTCTTTAGACTCAACCAGGAAGAACTACAGCTCTTAAATAGACCAATATTTTTTTTTTTTTGAGACAGAGCCTCAAGCTATCACCCTGGATAGAGAGCTGTGGCATCATAGCTCACAGCAACCTCTAATGCCTGGGCTCGAACGAGTCTCCTGCCCCCGCCTCCCAAGTAGCTGGGACTACAGGCACCAGCCACAACGCCTGGCCATTTTGGGGGGGGAGGGTTATCGCCGGCATTGTTGTTTGGCAGCCTGGGCTGGATTTGAACCCACCAGCTCAGGTGTATGTGGCTGGCATCTTAACCCGTTGAGCCACAGGTGCCGAGCCTTAAATACACCAATATTAAGCACCATATTGAAACAACAATAAAAAGTTTCCAACAACAACAAAAAAAACCCTCCTGGACCAGACTGTTTCATACCAGAATTATATCAAACTTTCAAGGAAGAGCTTTGTACTTATATGATAGAATCTATTCCAAAACATCAAGAAAAAGGATGTTTCCTTTTACAAACAATTACCACCCTGATACCAAAGCCAGGAAAGGACACACACAAAAAAGAATACTTCAGATCAATATTATTAATGAATATTGACACAAAAATACTCAATAAAATCCGAGCAAACATAATTAAGCCACATGTCAAAAGAAAAAAAATCATCACAACGAGATGGGCTTCATCCCAGGCATACAAGGCTGTTTCAACATATGCAAATCTATAAATGTAATTCACCACATAAACAGAAGTAAAAGCAAAGAACATATGATTCTCTCAATAAATGCAGAAAAGGTATTTAGCAAAATTTATTATGCTACTTTGATAAGAAAACTGGCATAGATGGAAAATTCCTTAAACTGATGGAAGCCATCTATTACAAACCAGCAACCAACATCATGTGTACAGAGAAACACTGAAGGAGAGTACTGGAAGATGGCGGCAGAGATGCTCCCATAGCCCATCTCTCCCAGGTCAGCAGGTGAGAGGGTGGGAGCTCTGGATCTTTCCCTGTGAGAACTATTGGAGTGGAAGGGCAGCTGGTGAGACACAGAGATCGGGAGGATTGACGCGTTTGAAATATAGTTCTTAACATGGAAACTGTTGCAGACTGTTTCCCTCTGCCCGGCGGAGGGGCAGCTGGCCCCTCCCACAAGGAGGACAGCAGGTCCCAACCCACAAGCCCTAATCAGAGAAAATTCCACTGAAGTGTGGAACTCAGAGTTTAACGATCAGAAAGGGACGCTACTAGGAAGCACGGAGACCTGGGGAGCCCTGGTGTGAGCCGAGGGGTCCGGACTCTGCCGGACTAACACATTGGAATATCCAAAATGGTGAGCGCCTTTTCCCCAGATCAAAGAGAGAGAGAAAGAATTGGTGATCAGTCAGCGTTACACTAGGCGGGGACCATAGTGAAGCCTGAGGGGGCAGAAAAGACACTCTGAGCTGTGGAAGCTGTGGTAGTTGGCTAGGAGGGCCCCCGTACACATCAGCTGGAGAAAATCTGAAGTTCAAGTTCCCACCAACAGCCCCGCAAAGCCCCCGCCCCGCCAGCCTTCTCTGCAGCTGGGAGTGGCTGGGAGCCGCAGCCATAGCAACCCAGGGTGCTTCTGCGGTGGCTCCCAAGCGGCCGCCCCACAACTAGAGAGGACACCTTCACGTCCATAGCAACCGCCTCCCTGGTGCTGCTGCAGTCGGAAGCCGTCGCTCCACCACGGCCCTGAGATCCACAGCG
>CAUYON010015951.1:0-11070 GCA_963573935.1 Arctocebus calabarensis | reverse complement strand
GGTTTAAAGCCTATTGTATCTGCAAATAAGATTGCAACATCTGCTTTTTTCTGTTTTCCATTTGCCTGGAATATAAATGACCATCCCTTCACCTTGAGTCTAAATTTTTCTTTTAAGGTAAGATGAGATTCTTGTATGCAGCAGATATCTGGCCTGAGTTTTTGTATCCAGTCAGCCAATCTATGCCCCTTTAGAGGACAATTTGAACCATTCACATTTATTGAAAATATTATTGAATCTTTAGAAAATCTAGTGGACATTTTTAATCCGTTCGTCGTTGTGGAAGTTGGAATATGATAAAAAGTTTCTGGATGAGTTTACTTTTGCATTGGAGGATTACGCTGGTCATTATGGAGGATAGGTCTGAGAATATCCTGGAGAGCTGGTTTGATTATAGCAAATTTCTTCAACATGTGGATGTGATTAAAATATTTGATTTCTCCATCATAAATGAAACTCAGTTTGGCTGGATACTGGATCCTGGGTTGAAAGTTATTTTGTTTTAGGAGATTAAAAGCCGATGACCATTCTCTTCTCACTTGAAAGGTTTGATCAGAGAGATCTGCAGTTCTTCTAATATTCTTCCCCTTGTAGGTTCTCGATTTCTTGAGTCTGGTTGCTTTCAAAATTTTCTCCTTCATATTTACTTTAGTGAACTTAATTATGTTGTGCCTTGGGGATGTCTTATTCGGGTTGAGTCATGCTAGGGTTCTGAAAGTGTCTGCTATCTGAATTTCAGAATCTCTTGGCATGTCTGGAAAGTTCTCTTTCATAATCTCATGAATAAGAGATTCTGTGTCTTTTGAAGCTGCTTCATTGCTTTCGGGGATCCCGATGAGGCAAATCCCTATGAGGCAAACTTTTCTTCGAGTTATCCAAGAGCTCTCTGAGAGAGTGATCTGTTTTTGCCTTCCATTTCTCTTGCTCTTTGGAGGTTTGAGAGCGTTGGAAAGGTTTTTCTTCCATGGCAGAAATCCTTTCTTCTGCTTGCTCCATTCCGTTGCTGAGGGATTCTATTGAATTTCTCAAATCTTTAAGGGCTGCAACTTCTTGTCTCAAGGTGTCAAAATCTTTGGTCATCTTGTCTTTGAATTCATTGAATTCTTGAGACATCTTTTGGGTCATCTTTTGAATTACTGCTTGAAATTCTAATTCCATCTTTTCCTCTATTCCACTAATCTTATTTGCAAACATGATTCTGAATTTGATTTCAGACATCTTAGCCATTTGCCTATGCAGGAGATCTTGTGCTGTGTCTGCCTTGTCATTACTTGGAGGGGTTGGTCTACTCTGATTACTCATATTGCCAGAGTTTTTCCGTTGATTCCACCCCATGGTTGTTGTTCACCATTCCGTCTGGCCCTTCAAGTGGTGGACGCAGGGCCGTGCGGTTGTCTGGGAAGATTTTGCCCAGCGATGTACCTGCAGAGAGCCCTGGCGGTCGCTGGTGGGGTCCCTGGAAGAAAGGCTGGCCTCTGGAGGCCCTGTGGGTGCCAGGCGGAGGTCCACGCAGTCGCTGGGAGTGACCCTGGCCAGGGGCCTGGTGGTCGTGGGCAGAAAGCAGACCTATAGAAGCCTGGCAGGTGTGGGATGCAGGGCCAGGCAGTCTTCAGGGGAGTTCCTGGCTGGGGGCAGGCCTGCAGAGGCCTTGAAGTTGCTGGCAGAGTCCCTGGCAGAAGGCTAGCCAGCAGAGGCCTGTGCAGTTGCTGGAACTGTCCCTGGCCAGGGGCAGACCTGCAGGGGCCCTGCGGGTGCTAGGCAGAGGCCCACCAATTGCCAGGGGAGTTCTCGGCCGGGGGCAGACCTGTGGAGGCCTGGCTGTTGCTGGCAGATTCTGTAGCAGACAGCGGGCACACCGAAGCCTGGCAAGCACGGGGTGCAGGCCCAGGTGGTCACCGGGGGAGTTACTCACTGGGGTGGGCCTGCAGAGTTACTGGAGGAAGGCAGGCCTGCCGAAGCCCTGCAGGCTCGGGCGTGGGGCTGCATGGTTGCCAGAAGATTTACTGGGCAGGGGTGGACCTGTGGGGGCCCTATGCGGGCCAGGTGGAGGCCCGTGCATTCGCCAGGGGAGTTCCTGAATGGGAGCAGACTTGCAGAGGCCTGGTGGTTGCTGGAAGAGTTTCTAGAAGACGGCAGACCTGTGGAAGCCTGGCAAGCACAGGGTGCAGGGCCAGGCTGGGAATTTCTGGCCAGGTAGCGGCCCTGCAGAGGCCTGGCAGTTTCAGGTGGAGTTTCTGGAAGAAGGCAGGCCTGCGGAAGCTCTGCAGGCTCAGGGCACAGGGCTGCACTGTCACCAGGGGATATACTGCCCAGGGGCAGGCCTGTGGGATCCCTGTGAGGGCCAGGCAGAGGCCCGTGTGGTTGCTGGGGGAGTTCCTGGCCAAGTGCAGACCATCGGAGGTCTGGTGGTCACCATCAGAGTTTCTAGCAGACGGTCGGCCTGTGGAAGCCTGGAAAGCACGGGGCACAGGGCCAGGCACTTTCCTGTGGCTTTCTTGTCCGGTGGGAGGGAGGATCTCTGCAGGCTTCCTGGAGTCTTTTCTTGGTGGGGGCACTTATTCTGGCAGGTAGGGGTGGGGGTGCTGCTCAGGGACCTCCTACCTCAGTCTCAGAGTGGATTAAGCCTCTGGTTCATCAGGTAAGGGGGAAGGGTGTACAATAAGTTCAGAATGGTGAGGAAAACTTTAGTTCAGTTTTTCTGCCTAGCAATAGAGTTTTCAGAGTCACACTGGAGTGCTCAGGGGAAGCACACCCCACTCCCCATAGCACTCTTCCATGGGGTGAAACAAGAGGTCCACAGTTCACCGCTTGTCTGTAGAAAACCTGCAGGAGCAAAAGAGGAGAAAAAAAAGAAAGGAAACAGAAAAGCAAGAAACTCAGAGCTTTCTTGGTGGAGGGGACGGACACTCTTCCTTTCAGATGAATTTTGTACCTGTAGCTTGCTTTCTTGGGGTCGCAGCCTGTCTCAGCAGAGGTGACCCACAGAAATCACTTCTCTCTCTTGGCTGGGCTCCCAGTATTCAGCTTAATTGCACAGTTTCTGGAGATTATCTTCCCTTTTGGACAGGAGCCTTTTTCAGAAGCTGCTTCCAGTCAGCCATCTTGCTTCATCCTCTATTTATTTACTTTTATTGAGACAGAGCCTGACTTTGTGTCCCTCGGTACAGTGCTGTAGCCTCACAGCTCACAGAAACCTCCAACTCTTGGACTAAAGCAATTCTATTGCCTCAGCCTCCCGAGTATCTGGGACTCCAGGCACCCACCACAACACCCAGCTATTTTTTTGTAGAGATGGGTTCTCACTCTAGCTCAGGCTGGTCTTGAACCTCTGATCTCAGGGCAATCCACCTGCCTTGGCCTCCCAGAGTGCTAGGTTTACAGGCATGAGCCACCACGCCTGGCTGCAAGAGTTGTTTTCTCAAGCCAGCTCTTGCCAGGACTTGAACACCAAATTTCATTTCCCTAGCATTATGAGAAGGGCAAAATCTCTACTTAGCTTCCTAGCTTCTTAGTTGATCATTTTTTTTTTTTTTAGATTCTCAGCCTCTCATGATGAAAATATTAGAAGTAAATAAATTCCTCAAGGAAAATAAAAGTAGTACAGAACGTCTTGCTCACTGCTTTCAAGTTCTTTTTCCTCCATAACTTAGTCGCCTCAACACCTGGCTACCTTCCCAGCCCTCATCTCTAATTTTTTCTCCTAGGCCCATGGGGCTGCTGAAAGCTCTGGGTTTTACAATTCAGCTTGATCTCATGTCCAACACTACTTGCTAATTGGCAAATGCCTTGAGGGAAAAGCAACAGAGAATGGTGAGCTCACCTTAAAATTTTTCTTTTCTCTTGGCTCTTAGCCTTTCAAGTGCTTCTTGCCTTTGTTGCTCTCTGATTACTTTAAACAGATATTTTAAAAAAATTCATCCAGTTTTGAAATTTTTTTCTTAGACTGAGAATTATTCTGCTACAGCTACTAACTTAGCTAAAAACAAGAAAAAGGGTAATGTTTTTATATGAAATTCAGAATTCCTGGTTTCCTCTTAAAAAAATTAGACCTCTGACTCCAGATTCTGTCATGAAAATAAGAGCTAGAGGCAAGTAGTCCTTGTCTTTTTAGTTTTGCCTTTGTGCTCTCCAGTTCTTTTTGTTATCTGAGAAAGCAAGTGATCCCTGAGAGTAATAAGAGGGTCCATATTAAGCTTGGAGTGAGGCTAATACCTCCAACTGTGATGTAGTAAAGAAGAACCAAAGGTAATGTATGGAGGCATAGACAGGAGTGAAAAGAAAACTAGAAGATTGTTGTATTGTGGATGTTGAAGACCGAATTCTGACCTTTGATTATTTGCCCAATTCCTCCATTCCTGGTGAGTCATACCTACAATGACAAAAATCTCACGAAACCTCCTGCGAACCTCTCTGAGAATTCACCAGGGTGGTGGGGCCACAAGATGATTAGTCTTAAGGCTTTTTGGGTCACCTTCAAAACTTTATTGCACCTGTTGTTAGGCTAAATGTATCCTTTTGCAGTTGGCATGCTAAGTTCTCAATGGTAGTTTGGTAAGGTGATCCCTCCTATCATGGTGTGATAAATCATTAGAGACAAAATTAAAGTGGGTGGCATTAATCGGGGGATCTGAAGTCTCACCCTTGTCCTCCTTCCCTGAGAGAGCCTTTCCTGACTTACTAATAACTAACCCAGTCTAATGTGGTTTACTGCCTGACTTATTCCAGTATAACATACATGTCAGGCAGAAGACACCCTTACCCTTACCTTAAGTATCCTAGCAGACCCTACCTGACCTCAAGCCTGCCTTTCTATTGCCTTCAGGTCTTTAGAGGAAGCTTGACCCTTTCAGTCAATTGCCAGTAAAGAATCTCTGAAACCTACCTAGGACTTGTAGGTCCCCACTTTGAGATGTCCAGCCTTTTTTGCCAAACCAGTATGTACCTTTTATGTGTTGATCTATGGTTTTACCTATAATTCCTATCTACATGAGTATGTAATATTGAACCGTAACCTGGCTGCTTCAGGTACATTTTCTCAAAACCTATGGAGGGCATGTTTTCCCAAACCACAATAGTACACATTGTCAGCATAAACCTCTTTAAATTATTTTAAAGAGTTTGGGATCTTCAATCAACAAAGTCAAAGGAAGACAGTGTTTTCAAGATGGGTTAAGTCTCCTGCTAAGGTTCAAGTCAAGTGATGGTAGTACGAAATATTCTTCTGTGGTGAGGGTGTCAATGTGATTGATGGTCTTAGCAAGAAATTTTCTAGGTAGAATAATGGGGGTTTACAGGCAGGCTGGGGTGGGTTAAGCAGTGAATCAGACATGTGGAAATAAATAAAGTAGTGAATGTAGACAACTCCTTAAAAAGTTTGTGATCTGGTGGCAAGAGAAAAGATGGTGGCAGGGACAAATATGTGGGTTGAGCGATAGACAGCCCTACTTTATTGCCTTCTTAGCAAGTTATCTAGCCTTTTCCCACTTTTTTGCAAGATCAAATGCTACAAAGACTTTTTTTTAAGGAAAAGAAGAGTAAAAGAGCTGGTTAGCATTTCCATACTACAGGAAAAAAGGAAACAAGGCTCCTGGGCTATCGGGAAGCTAATTTAGGTTGCTAAAGAAGAGAGTAAATTAAGGCAGAGAAAATACTGACTTCAACCCTTCCCCTGACCCGAGGAGCCCCCGTCTGGTATGAAGTCATCCCCTTCACTTCTTGCAGAAGAGGCAGCAGGACAGGAAGAAGACAGCAGCACAAAGGCTGACTTATTTTTTCATTTTCAAAAAACAAAAGGAGGGCTGGGACATTTTCCTCCAAGCTTCAGGGATCTGTTAATTGGCTCCCCAGTAAAACTATAGAAGCGGCCTGCCTGATAATGATTGTAAATGACAAAGACGATCAGGTTTACCTTGTGACATCCCCAGGGGACTTGCAGCTAGTTTAGTCTCAACTTAGCATCAGCTGCTCGGGTTCCTGTCTTCCCAGCACGCAGTGGCTGGACTCATCCTGTAGTCTTTCAAAACTAATTAGTGTTAGGGCCTTTCTCCCTCCTCCCCTTCCCAGTGGCCCTTCCCTCTTCTCACTGCCTGGCTTCCTTCTCACTTTCCAGCACTCCCTCCCTCCCCATACAAATCAACTGAGGTGAGATTACTGATGGAGCTTGGACTATTTTGTTTCTTTGGCCTGTAAGAAATGGCTCCTAGGTTCTGAACTGTAGCATATTGTTTTTCCAGGAAAATGTACACCAACCTCACTGACTCCAACCTCTCCTTCACAGTTTGAGGGGTCATAAACTGGCTTATTTCAGCTTAAGGATTTTATAATTAATTAGAGATGTTTGCAAAACACTATATGTCTTAAATACAAGTTAACATGCCAAATAGCAAAATGTTGGGGGAGATAGTTTTTATTAAAACCAACCCCTAGATCTTCTGTGATTTTTCAGAAACTACCATGTGTATGTGTACACGTATATGTTTATATTCATATGTGTGCACATATTTATTGTTAGGAACCTAAACTTCCCCAAACAAAGGCCTACTTTGCCCCACCCCAAGAGTACCTCTAGAAAGACCCTACCTGGCTAAAGCCTTCCATCAATGTGTGGAATCTCCCTCCCCCTATGTCTCTATAAAAACAAGCCTTAAGCCATCTTCATTGCAGTGACCATCTTTGCCCAGGTGGGTCTTAGTCCCCTTTCATTAATCTTGGCTTGCATATCTCCTGGTCTTGTTCTGGGTACACACAGAATCCCTTTTATTTATATATAGGTACTTATGCATAGGTGTATGAGTAATATATGACATACATGTCCAACATATATAACATTTACATTGCATACACTCCTACATCCATATGTATTCCTTAAAAGCCCCCTTCTCAAACTTTAATTGTATGAACCATTTATAAATCTTGTTAAAATGTAGATTCTAACTCAATAGTTCTGAGGTAGAGTACACTTCCCCATAATGCAGATGCTGCTGGTTGGGGGAGCATATTTTGAGCAGTGGCTTCTTCACTGTAACCTAGTTGTCCTACTCCTCAATTCTGTTCAAATATTGCTCCAGTGTATCTTTAGAACACCTGAACAAAATGATACATTTAATAAAGGACAGTTTTGCTTTTTCTCAAAATAGCAAATGGTTAGCTATTGACCAAATCAGATTCTTGATTTGTGTTCTGTTTCCTGTTCGAGTCAAGTATGTTGGGAAATACTCTTTCTCTAATTTATGAGCAATTAGTTCATTAATTTTTAATCTTTCATTCATTTCTACTTATGCATGTTGTGTGAGGGTCAACTGTAAATCACATCACTTACTCCATTATTTAAAATGTTTAAGAAGCTTCTCATGCCCTTAAAATAAAATGCAATTTTTTCTTCATAGTCTGCAGTGTCTTCCTTAATCAGTTCCTGTCTGGCTTTCCAGTCTCATGTAATTCTTCCCAATATTTATTCCCTATGCTATAACAATTGTCTGCCTTATGATATTTTCTGCTTCCTTCAATTAGAACATGTAAGTTTCATGGAGAAAGCAACTTTGTCTTCATCCCTGCTTTATTCTTGGCACCTAGTAGGTGGTGAATACATATGCTAAATAAATGAAAATGGAAGTGAAGTTCAAAATCTTCCAGTTCACCTTTCTCCTTTACAATTGGTAAAGGTTGCTGAGAAAGGTTTAGGAACTTGTTCAACACAAAAACTCTTTAATGAGATACACAAAACAAGTGTTCAGGTCCCTGTCTGCCCTTTCTTATGTTCTATCTGGTTACAGAAAATCTTTATTAGTAATATGGGAAGACAATGAATGGATTATAGTGATCCATGAGCTCCTCCCCACTAATAAGATGAATTTTGTGAAATACATATGTGGGTCTTAAGAGAAATTTCTCCTGAGGAGAAATTTTGTAGCTTTCATCCAATTTTGAAAGTGTCAAGAGTTTTCCAGCTAAGGAGACATTGCTCAAGTTGCTGCCCTACGAGTTGTGATTGCTGCCCCTTCCCTTTCCTTATGGGGCTAAGCCAGAACACAAAAGGCAAGAGGAAAACACTTAAACATAGAGAGATGCAGTGACTTAATTCAAGGTCATGCAGTGTAGGGGGATGGAATCCAGATCTTCTTATATCCTTGCTAGTCAAACATGGTCTTGTAAAATGGTAGTTAAGAATGTGACTTTGGAGCTAGCCTGCTGGGGCCTGACTTCTGAATCAGTCATTTATTAACTACGTGACCTTGGGGGGAGGAGCCAAGATAGCGGTCTGTAGCCAGCTTTCTGCAGAGGCTCCCATCCAGAAGGAGAGTTAAAGAACAGAAATTTATCAAGAAAGTCAATGGTTTGGATCTGAGCCAAAAGAGAAGGTAGAAGAATGCACATCAACCCTACTGAAACTACCTGTGACCCCAAGGATACAAAGAAAAGGTATAGAACACATCGCCAAGTGGATGGGAGTCCCCTCCCCCATGAGAACGGCTCACAGTATACTCCATACCTCCATACAAACAAGCGAGCAGAGTTCTGACGTCCTCCCACTCTACCCCATGGGAGAGTCCCTCTAAAAACCGGACCTCCTTCCCTTGCTAGGGTGCTATGGCACTTTTCTGCCAGGCATAAAACTGTATATATTCTCTACCTGCAAGTCTGAACTCTTGGCACTCCTTTCCACTCTCACCTTGAGGTCTGGAGGTCTGTCCCCAACAGAGTCCAGATTCTTGGACACTTTCTTGAGGGTTGTGAATGGAGTGCAAACTGTTGTTGATCTGTGCTAATTATCTGGCTCAGGAGTGGTGAATGGAAAGTGAGCCAAGAGGAGGCCGAATCTGGAGAGGCAATAACCTGAGGCACGGAGTGGCAGTCGCAATGGCAGAAACAATGGCAGTGGGGCTCGCAACCCTGGGGATGTTTTGAGGAGACACTCCCAGTCTCTTGGAGTGGTTAGGGGAACCTGGGCGACTTCTCCAGTGGCAGCCACTGGCAGAGTGGTCCTGCCGCAGAGGCACCAGTCTTGGGATTGAAGGGTATGCCTGAGGAGGTACTGGCTGGGGTGGAGCACAGGGATTAGAATACACGTGCTGAGAAAGCCTGGCAGAGACAGCTTTACTCTGCTTCAGACGCACCTGGCCCTCAGGGGATGGGACTTGAGACAAAGAGCTGAAACTCACAGACTGAGTGATACCTATTTGCAGCCCATCCTCTGATCCACAAGGGAAAAATTCTGCAAACTTGTTATGTTCTATCAGCAACATCATTCAGGGACAGGGCTGGAACTGAGTGAATCACCCCACCCCCTATAAAGTACCCAGGTTGTCAGGCTTCACCTCCCCCTGCCAAAAAGTGACAGTCTGGTGGACTGGCTGAGGAGCCACAGACCCCCTTGTGACTCAAGTAGGCACAAACCTCTGGAGCATCTGCTCATTGGAGGGAACTGGATCACAGCCCTGCAGGGTTACCAGAGACTGGGTGTGACAGAGGGGCAAGGTGGGGAAGAAGGCATCAACATCCCCAGACTAATTTACTTGCTGGGGGGGCCCTCCTGAGCTCACAGAACACTGGAACAAGTTAAACTAGAGCTGCCAGCAGACTCCTGCTATCTAGTTGCCAGATATTTTTCAATTCTTTTATGTGAGGTTGATACTGGCTGGGACAATTGATTGGGACCTCTTCAACTGGGACAATCACTGGAGGACTTTCTAAAGTGGTACCCTGGGTGTGTGGTAGTGGGAAGTATTGATTTTCCTTTTCCAATTGTTGTCTTGGGGGGGAGGTGTTGACCTAACTGCTGGTATTTCTCCACAGCTCAGACTCCAACACAGAGTAACAGATTCTCTAGGGTAAGACACAGACCAGCGGAAAATAAGACAGAGCCACTTAACACCACCACACCAAGAAAGCCCCCAGTTTTGCAGGCAATATCACTGTACAGGTCCATGGCAAACTCTAGGGGAAAAGGTACAGACACCAGTCCCAGCTTTCAGGCAAAGGACTGGTCAATCACTATTCCTAGAACCCCCAACCCAACTTATCCTTATCTACTCATCCAGCCAAATGGTATAAAATAATCATGGGGTGGAATCAGCAGGAAAGCTCTAGAAACATGAACAACCAGAGTAGATCAACCCCCCAAGGAACAATTTAGCGGACACAAATGACAATCCTATGCATAAACAGATGGCTGAGATGTCAGAAATCTAATTCAGAATTTGGATTCCAAATAAGATCAATAAAATAGAGGAAAAGTTGGCATTAGAAATTCTGGGAGCATTTTAAAAATTGCCTCAAGAAGTCAAGGAATTCAAAGACCAAATGACCAAAGATTTTGACACATTGAGACAAGAAGTTGCAGCCCTCAAAGATCTGAGAAACACAGTAGAATCCTTCAGTAACAGAATGAAGCAAGTGGAAGAAAGGATTTCTGACATCGAAGACAAAGCTTTTGAACACTCCCAAACCTACAAAGAGGAAGAGAAATGGAAGGCAAAAATGGATCATTCTCTCAGATAGCTCCGGGATAACTCAAAGACGACCAATATTCGCCTTATAGGGATACCTGAAAACGTCCAAGTGAGTTCACAAGGCACAGAGTCTCTTCTTTATGAGATTATGAAAGAGAACTTCCCATATATGCCAAGAGATTCTGAAATTCAGATAGCAGACAGTTTCAGAACCCCAGCACGACTCAACCTGAATAAGACATCCCCAAGGCACATCACAAAAGTTAACATGAAAGAGAAAATTCTGAAAGCAACCAGATGCAAGAAATCCATTACCTACAAGGGGAAGAATATTAGAATAACTGCAGATCTCTCAGACCAAACCTTTCAAGCTAGAAGAGAATGATCATTGGCTTTTAATCTCCTAAAACAAAAGAACTTTCAACCCAGGATCCTGTATCCAGCTAAACTGAGTTTCATTTATGATGGAGAAATTAAATACTTTAATGATATCCACATGTTAAAAAAATATGGTATAACTAAACCAGCTCTACAGGATATTCTCAAACCCATCCTCCACAATGACCAGCGTAATCCATCACCATAAAAGTTTTCTCACCCAGAAACTTCTTACCAAATTCTA
>CAUYON010015949.1:0-10677 GCA_963573935.1 Arctocebus calabarensis | reverse complement strand
CTAGGCAGGGTGGTTTCTGTATTCCTAGCATACTGGGAGGCAAGAGGATCACTTGGAATCAGGAGTTCAAGACAGCCTGAGAGAGAGCTTTTCTCTTCCCACTTGAGTTCTCTCTCTCTACCAGGAGCTTTAGTGTTTTCTGCATTCTTTTCCGTAAATAAATTCTGTCTTACCACTGGGAAAAAAAAAAAAAGAAAGAAAGAAAATGCCATGAAGGCTATGTTAAAAAGTTTGATGAAAACATTTCAGATTATATATGAAACCAGCACATTGTACCCCTTGATTGCACTAATGTATGCAGCTGTGATTTAATAAAAAAGAAAAAAAAAAAGAACAGCCTGAGCAAGAGTGAGACCCTGTCCCTACAAAAAGAAAAAAAAAAATTAGCTGCATGGTGGCACATGCTTGTAGTCCCAGCTACTTGGGAAGCCAAAGCTGGAAGATCCTCTGAAGCCAGGAGTTTGAGGTTGCTGTGAACTAGACTGATGCCACAGCACTCTAGGCTGCTCAACAAAATGAGACTCTATCTTAAAAACAACAACAATGAAAAAAAACTCTTAATGATGAAGAGGCAAATTTAGGTATTTAATATTAGTAATTCTTACTAATAAGATTAAAATTCTGATAAAAATTTACTAGTATTTTTCATTAAGAAAAGTACATACTTCATTAATTTAATATAGCACTTAATAGTGCTAAAATTTTATAGACAAAAAACTATTTTGCTTCTAGTTAAATATTTTGATAGTCAAGTGAAGGTTCTTTGCATAATAGTCATTTTATTATTTATTTACTTATTTATAGATTTCTTTGAGACAGAGTCTCACTCTGTAGCCCTAGATGGAGTCTGTGGCACCATAACTCACAGCAACCTCAAACTCTTAGACCTAAGTAGTCTCTTGCCTCAGCCTCCCTAGTAGCTGGGACTATAGAAGTCCACCATAATGCCAGGCTAGTTTTTCTATTTTTAGTAGAGATGGGTGTCTTACTCTTGCTCAGGCTGGACTCGTATTTCTGAGCTCAAGTGATCCACCTACCTCAGCCTCCAAGAATGCTAGGATTATAGGCATGAGCCACTCTGCCAGCCCTATAATGGTTCATTTTACACAAGTGGGGGAAGAGGATTTAATATGCCCCAAATATTTCATTTAAATTATCATAAATTTTAAGAGTTTCACCTATTTCCATGACCCTTACATAAGCCACAAATATTAAAGAGACAGAGTTATTTTTCTAAATGTACAAAAAACAGTAACAATTTAGCTTATTTTAACAAAAGTCAACTATTTCTTGAAATATGACTTTAGTATTTTAGTATACTAAAGAAAGTTTATGAGATTAATTCTCTCTGAACATCTACCTTCTAGTTTATATTTTCTGCTGGATATTTCAAAACAATTCCATTAAAAAAAAAAAAAGAAAAACTTACCTCTGGATGAAAAAAGATTTCAGGTCCCAAAAATCTCTCATAACCAACATCAATGGAAAATTCTTTCTTTGAGATAGCATTGATTCCAGTATACTGTTTAATCCACTTAGACCCATCTGTGTCATACTTGTTAAATTCTTTTACTAAATCTGGGCAGACATAACTATAGCGCTCCTAAAAACACAAAAAGAACAAAATTAGCTTTTCCTATTGTTTTAGGGATAGCAAAAAAGGATGGCATATTTTCAGTAAACTAAAATCAAATGAAAAAAGTATCTTCAGAAAATAAAATCAGGAAATTAAGCTGGATGAAAAATTTGTTAAAATATTATCATATACATAGTACAAATAACTCATCTCCTGCATTTTTTCTCATTTCATATATAAACAGAATTGAGATTTGAGAGATAATTTCTACTACTTTAATGTTGTCTCCTGAAAATATTCATTAATTTCATGAATAATTTCCTATTTCAGTATTAACAAATTTTGTGTTCTAGAAATGAGAAAAAGTATACACAGAACTAAAGAATAAATAATAATTGCTATGACCAAACAAATTAATATAGATCCTTACTACCTATCTGAAACAAAAGTGATTATGGTCTGAGTAAGTGAGCAAAAAAAAAGAAGGCTAACCAAGAAGAAGGGGAAAGAGAAAAGGGAGGGGAGGGGAGGGGATGGAAAAGGATGGGTGGAGGGAGGGTGATTGGTAGAACCACACCTACAGTACATTTTACAAGGGTACTTGTTAAATTTACTAAGTGTAGAATGTAAGTATCTTAACACCATAACTAAGAAAATGAGGTGAAGGCTATGTTAACCAGTTTGATGGAAAGATTTCAAATGCCATATAAAACCAGCACATTGTACCCCATGATTACATTAATATACACAGCTATGATTTAATAAAAAAAAAAAGGGAGAGCGGGCTAAAATATAAACTACTTTTTATCTTGTTGCATATTTGGATATTTGGGCTAAGTAAAAGTTTTCATCAAAAACATAACTGAAAAATGTTATAAGTTATAATATCCCATTTGTAACTTAAGAACTACTCACTACTGGCCTCGTGTTTCCTTTTAAATAATACTTTTCCCATATTTTTACACATCAAGGACTCTAGTATAGTTACGAATAGTACTACTGATAACTGAAAGACATAAAGGGAAAAAAATACTAGATATGAAGAACATCTGATTGTTATTTGGGGTCTTTCTTTCTCCAAACCTTAGAAACTGGAATTACATAGAAATGATGTTTCTTAAAAGACATTAAGACTGAGCATTGGCTCAGCTCCTGTGGCTCAATGGGCTAAGGCGCTAGACACGTACACCTGAGCTGGCGGGTTCGAATCCAGCCCCAGGGCCCGCCAAACTACAATGACGGCTGCAACCAAAAAATGGCTGGGCGTTGTGGCGGGTGCCTGTAGTCCCAGCTACTTGGGAGGCAGAGGCAAGAGACTCGCTTGAGCCCAGGAATTGGAGTTTGCTGTGAGCTGTGATGCCGAGGCACTCTACCCACAGTGACAGCTTGAGGCTCTGTCTCAAAAAAAACAAACAAAAACAAAAAACAAACAAAAAAAAACAAATTCACTTTCCCAGAGTGGGAGATTTTAATACACTTCTCTCAGAAGAGGATGGAAAAAGTAGCTATAAGCAAACAAAAAGCAAGATATAAAAGCAGATATGAAAGATTTGAAACACAATATTCACAAACTTATCCTAAATGAAATTTTCTAACTATGGCAAACAATTTTATGATAGACTTTTTTCAAACGTCTATGGGGATCTTCTATCAAAACCAATCTTCTACTGGGCCATAAAACAAATTCAAAACCTTCAAAATTTTTTCATTAATCTGATGCTTTAAAAAGAAAAAAAAAAACAAAAAACCAGAACAACAACAACAACAAAAAAGAACACAAAGTTCAAAGTATTAAAATCATATGGATTATGTCTATGACCACAATGGAATTAAGCAAGAAATCAATAAGAAAAAATAAGTAGATAATTACCTAATATTAGGACATTAAGCAATACACTGCTAAATAACCAAGGATCAAAAATGCCTTCTCAATAGAACTGTAAAATGTTTTAACTGAATGACAATATAACAAAACACATGGGATGCAGCTAAAGCTATACTTAGAGGGAAATGTATAGCTTAAAATGAATAGTTTAGAAAAGAAGAAAGATTGAATATAAATGACCCATTCAGTTTAAGAATTAAACCAACAAGTTTAATTGTCAAATTAAACCCAAAGAAAGTATAAAAAGGGAATAAAAAAGAAAAGAGCAGAAATTAAGGAATTAGAAGATAACCAAACAATTGAAAAAAAGTCAACAAAACCCAGGCTGATCAAGAAAAAAAAGATATCTATTACCATATTGGGGATCAAAAAGGGGACATCTGTCTGTTGTGGTGGCTCATGCCTATGATCTTGGAGAGGCCCAAGTAGGGAGAATGCTGGCAGGCAGGAGTTCAAGACCACCCTGAACAAGAATGAGACCTCATCTCTACAAAAATTAGAAACATTAGCCAGTGTGGTGTTGTGCACCTGTGGTCCAAGCTATTCCAGAGATTGAGGCTGGAGGATCATTTGAGCCTAACAGTTTCAGACTGCAGTGAGCTATGATGATACTACTACATTCTAGCTTAGGTGACAGAGTGAGACCCTGTCTCAAAAAAAAAAAAAAAAAAAGAAAAGAAAAGAAACAAAGAAAGAAAAAGAAAAAGAAAAAAAGTCATTTTAAAAGCATGAAAAGGGGCAGCGCCTGTAGCTCAGGGGGGGCGCTGGCCACAAGGCTGGTGGATTCGAGTCCTGCCTGGCCCTGCTAAACAACAATGAAACTGCAACCAAAAAATAGTCAGGCATGGCTGAGTAATTTTGTTTTTGAGTAATTTTGTTTTTGAGTTGTTTTGAGTAATACTCATGGCTGAGTATTACTCAGCCATCAAAAACAATGGAGACTTTGCAGCATTTGTAATAACTTGGATGGAGGTGGAACACATTATTCTTAGTGAAACATCACAAGAATGGAGAAGCATGAATCATTCTTTATGTGGTTTTTGTTTCTAGTCCTTATCCTAAATATTGTTATTGTTATTAAATTTTAAGCCTTTTAAATTTTGTGAAGGCAAAAAGTGGAAACCTAATTAACATATGTATATGTTAAAAAAAAAAAAAATAGCCAGACGCCTGTAATCCCAGCTACTCAGAAGACTGAAGCAAGAGAACTGCTGAAGCCCAAGAGAGTTTGCCTAATGAAATACTGCAATGAATTGAAAAACAATTAAGGCTCAGTGCCTATAGCTCAAAAGTGGCTAAGGTGCCAGCCACATACACCAGAGCTGGTGGGTTCGAATCCAGCCCTCGCCTGCCAAACAACAATGACAATTACAACCAAAAAATAGCCAGGCATTGTGGCAGGCACCTATAGTCCCAGCTACTTGGGAGGCTGAGGCAAGAGAATCACTTAAGCTTAGGAGTTGGAGATTGTTAAGAGCTGTGACGCTACAGTACTCTACCCAGGGTGACAGCTTCAGGCTCTGTCTCAAAAAATAAAAAATAAAAATAATTAAATAATGCTCTATGAAATAACATGAATGATTCTCATGAGAATAAAATTAAGCCAAAAAGGCTAGACACAAAATAACATGTATTAATTAGTTCAATTTATATGAAGTTCTGAAACAAAGGGAACCACCCCACATTCATTAGATGCCTATTATTAAACAAACAAACAAACAAAACCCAAGAAATTAGAAAATAACAAGTGTTGGCAAACGTGTGGCAACATTGAAACGTCTGTGCACTGTTGGTTGGAATGAAAAATGCTGTTGCCACTTTGGAAAACAGTATGGCACTTCCTTAAAAAAGGTGAGAATAGAATTACTATTGGATTCAATCGTTTTACCTCTGTGTATACAAAGAGTGCCAAAAAAAGTATATACATTTTAAGAAAGCAAAAAACTATTAAAATTGTAATACTCAGTATATACTGACGTTTGTTATTTCATATATTGTATCTTGTATCTCTTACAATTGAAGTCAAGGGCAACTTGAGTGTTAAAATTTTAATACACTCTTTGCCTTACTTAAAATGTGTATACATCCTTTTGGCACCCTCTGTATATTCAAAACAGTTGAAAGCAGGATTTTAAAGAGATGTTTGTACACTCATATTAATAGCAGCATTTGTCACAATAGTCAAAAAGTGGAGACCAGATGCAGCAGCTCCCACCTGTAATCCCAGCCCCCTGGAAGGCTAAGGTGGGAGGGTGGTTTGAAGCCAGGAGTTTGAGATGAGCCTGGGCAGCACAGTGAGACCTCCCTACTCCCATCTCTAATATTATTTTTAATTAGTTAGGCACTGTGAGCATGCCTAGCTACTTAGGAGGCCAACAGGAGGATCACTTGAGCCCAGGAATTGGAGGATACAGTGAGCTATGGTTGTGCCAATGCACTCCAGCCACCAGCCTGGGCTACTAAGCAAGACTCTGTCTCTAAAAAAAGGTGAAACAATCCAAGTGTCCATTGGAATGGATGAATGGACAAATAAAATATAGCAAATGCATACAACAGAATATTATTCAGCCTTAAAAAAGAAAGAAATTCTGGCACATGCCACAACATGGATGACCCTTGAGGACATTATGCTGAGTGAAATGAACAAGTCACAAAAAATGCAAGTACTGCATGATTACACTTTTATGACGTACCTAGAAAAGTCAAATTTGGAGCCAGAAAGCAGAATGTTTGTTTCTAGGGGGTGGGTGTGGGATGGAGAGTTAGTGTACAATGAATATTTTTTAATAGGTATTTTGTTTTGCAAGATGAAAAGAGTCTTGGAGATCAGTTACACAACAATGTGAATGTACTTAACATTTTAAAGTATACTCCTTTCTAAGTGTAAAAAGGGATACATTTAAATAAGGTTACACTTTTAAAAAGTTACGGTGAGATCTAGAGAGGGTGAATGGTGGGATCACATGTGCATAATGTAAGGGTACATGTCGGATCTATTAGTATACAGTATAAATGTCTTAACACAATAATTAAGTAAACGAGATGAGGTATATATTAATCAGTGTGATGTAAGCGTTCCTAGTTCTATATGAAACCAGCACATTGTACCCCCAAAATGCATTAATGTATATATGATCTATGTGTTTATGATTTAATAAAAAAAAGAAAATAAATAAGTAATAAAAAAGTTATGATGGCAAATTGTATATGTTTTTTAGCATAATTAAAATATTTAAGTATATGTACATATAAACAAAGGCAAGATGGATGTGGTGATCGACATCAGCACAGTGGTCACCTTTGGGGAGCATAGTGACCGGGCTGGGACATGAGAGGAGATTTGGCGGTTCCGGGGACATCCGATTTCCTGATATGGGTAATGGCAAGATGAGCATTTACATTCCCAAACATTGATCAAGCCATGTCCTTGTCTTGTGTGCTTTTCTATGTAGTTCAACCAAATCAACAACAAAAATTACCTTAAAAAAAGTCACATGAGGCTCGGTGCCTGTGGCTCAACAGGCTAAGGCTCCAGCCACGTACACCTGAGCTGGCGGGTTCGGATCCAGCCCAGGCCTGCCAAACAACAATGACGGCTGCCACCAAAAAATAGCCGGGTGTTGTGGTGGGCGCCTGTAGTCCCAGCTACTTGGGAGGCGGAGGTGGGAGACTCGCTTGAGCCCAGGAATTGGAGGTTGCTGTGAGCCGTGATGCCACAGCACTCTATCCAGGGTGACAGCTTGAGGCTCTGTCTCAAAAAAAAAAAAAAAAAAGTCACATGAGAATAGCCATGAATTGTTTGGAATTGATTTGTCCTTATCTGATATCAAAATGTATTATATGTAGTAAAACTATTGAAAGAGTGTACACAGACACAGATCATCAAAGAGAAAGAATAGAGTCTAAAAGACAGAGCCGGGTAGTGAATAAGAATTTAATATGCGATCAAAGAAACACTGCAAACCAAAGAGGGGAAGATGAGTTATCCATAAATCCCATGTGCCTGACACACAAAAAGAAATGCTGGTAGAGCAAAGATTTACATTTTTAAAAGGAACTATAAATAGTCTATTCCTAAAAGAGAAACTTAAGACAAATTGCATTTAACAGAGTTTAACTGAGCAAAGAACAATTTGCCAACCAGTCCCCAGAATCAGAATAGGTTCAGAGTGGCCCTTGCACTGCCTATGGTTGGAGAAGTATAGACCAAAAAAGGAAAGTAACATTCAGAGAAATGGAAGTGAGGTACAGAAAGAGCTAGTTGGTTATAGCTCAGCATTTGCCTTATTTGAACATGGTTTCAACAATTGGTCGCCTTCAACCCAGTCGTTGAAGTATGGCTGCTGTGATTGGCTGAGACTTGGCTCCTTGTTACAGAGGTGGGTTACAGTCTGGCTTCACGTCCATTTAGGTTACAGCTCACTCTGCATGCAGAAACCTTCAGACCAGACTTAAAATACAGCAGGAGGCAGCTACAGGCTATATTTAATTTAACACCATACTTTTAATTATGCCATGGATATGACATTTTACTCTTGGCCACCCAAACTACTAATAAATTTGACCTCTTTAAAAATAAATAGCTCTCTTGGCGGCACCAGTAGCTCAGTGGGTAGGGCTCTGGCCACATACACGGAGGCTGGAGGCTCCAAAACCAGCTGGGGCCAGCTAAACAACAATGACAACTGCAACAACAACAACAAAAATAGCTGGGCCTTATGGCGGGTGCCTGTAGTCCCAGCTACTTGGGGGGCTAAGGCAAGAGAATCGTGTAAGCCCAAGAGTTTGAGGTTGCTGTGAGTTATGACACATGGCACTCTACTTAAGGCCACAGCTTGAGACTCTTGTCTCAAAAAATAAATAAATACACACATAAAGTAAATAGCTCCTGTACTACCAAAACAGAAAGATAAACTATATACATTTAAAATATCTGACAGCAAAGGGCTTATCTTTCTAACACATAAAGAGCTTTTATAAGTGAAAAATAAAAGTAGTAATACCTTTTCTCAAAAATAAACAAAGGACGTGAAGAGCTAATTCAGAAAAATAAAAGCAAATGGCCAATAACCACACAAAAATGTGTTCAGTATCACAAGTAATCAAAACAATGCAAATAATAACTATTCATGTATATGGGTTCGTCAGATTGGCCTAAACTTAAAAAGAATCTCTGAGCCCAGTGTTGGCAAGCATCAGGGGAAATGGACATATTATCCTCTAAGTTTATACTTTGCTGGGCAGAATAATAATCTGTATCAAAATTTCAAATAAGATTTTCCTCTGATCCAGAATTTAATTTCTAGAAATTTACCTTTAAGTAAATAATCAGCCAAATGTCCAAAATATGGGCTCAGCGCCCATAGCACAGTGGTTATAGTGCCAACCACATGCACTGAGGCCAGGCCAGCTAAACAACAATGACAACTGCAACAATAAAATAGCCAAGCCTTGTGATGGAAGCCTGTAGCCCAGCTACTTGGGAGGCAGAGGCAAGAGAATTGCTTAAGACCAAGAGCTTGAGGTTGCTGTGAGTTGTAATGCCATGGCACTCTACCGAGGGCAACGTAATGAGACTCTATCTCAAAAGAGAAAAAGTCCAAAAGATGTCCATCACAATGTAGTTTATGATAGTGAAATACAAGGAAAAAATTTATATTGAACCAAAGTTGGCTAATAAATTATGATACTCACATATAATGGAATATCAAGTAGTTGTGAGAGTTGGTTATATTTGTTGTTTTAAAAAGACATGTTGATGAATGAAAAGGCAGTTACCAAAAAAAAAAAAAAAAGAGTAATATCATCTCCTTGGTGTAAATCTAGTATTTGTAGGTATAGACATACATGCTGTTACAGGCTGAATCATATCCCTCCAAAATTCATATGTTAAGTTCCTAACACCCAGTACCTCGGAATGTGACTGCATTTGGAAATGGGGTCTGTAACGAAGTAATTCAGTTGAAATGAGGTCTTTACTCCTGCTCTAATACAATGGGTCTGGTGTCCTTATGAGAAGAGGAAATCTGGATGCCCATGTGGTATTGAGGGAAGACCACTGAGGACTCAGGGAGAAAATGGACATCTGCCAGCCCAGGAGGGAGGCCTCAGAGGAAACCAACCTGCTGAGAACTTGGCCTCACACTTCTACCCTCCAGAACTGTAAGAAAGCAAGTTTCAGTTGTTTGAGCCTTTGGTGGTACTTTGTTATGCAAACTAATGCACATATACACATAGATGTCTGGAAAAGTATTAACTAAATGTTAACAGCATTTTTCTCAGGGTGGTAGAGTTTATCTAGCTTCCTGCTTTTCTTTCTTTCTTTCTTTCTTTTTTTTTTGTTTGTTTTTAGCTTGCTTTTTAATACTTTTCCTAGTGGTTGAAAATTTTCAATGAGTAGTATATTATTTTCATGCTAAGAGAAAACAACAGGCAGCCAGGTATAGTGGCTCACACCTGTAATCCTAGCACTCTGGGGCACGAAGGTGGGAGGATTGCTTAAGGCCAGGAGTCCAAGACCAGCCTGTGCAAGACCAAGACCATCTGTATAAGGAAAGAAAGAAAGAAAGAAGGAAGGAAGGAAGGAAGGAAGGAAGGAAGGAAGGAAGGAAGGAAGGAAGGAAGGAAGGAAAGAAAGAAAGAAAGAAAAGAAAGAGAGAGGGAGGAAGGAAGAAAGAAAATAAAAAATTAGCCAGGGGTGGTAGCTGTGGCTCATTGAGTAGGTCGCCAGCCCCATATACCGAAGGTGGAGGGTTCAAATCTGGCCTCAGCCTAACTGCAAAACAGAAAAATAGCTGGGTGTTGTGGCCAGAGCCTATAGTGCCATCTACTCGGGAGGCTGAGGCAAGAGAATTGCCTAAGCCCAGGAGTTGAAGGTTGCTGTGAGCTGTGTGATGCCATGGCACTCTACTGAGGGTGACAAAGTGAGACTCTGTCTCTACAAAAAAAAAAAACCAGGCTTGGCGCCTGTGGCTCAATGGGCTAAGGCGCCAGCCACGTACACCTGAGCTGGCGGGTTCGAATCCAGCCCCAGGACCTGCCAAACAACAATGACGGCTGCAACCAAAAAATGACCGGGCGTTGTGGCGGGCACCTGTAGTCCCAGCTACTTGGGAGGCAGAGGCAAGAGACTCGCTTGAGCCCAGGAATTGGAGGTTGCTATGAGCTGTGATGCCATGGCACTCTATCCAGGGTGACAGCTTGAGGCTCTGTCTCA
>CAUYON010015946.1:0-19270 GCA_963573935.1 Arctocebus calabarensis | reverse complement strand
CCAAATCAAACCTTCCCACTACCACACACCCAGGGTACCACTTTGGAAAGTCCTCGGGTGATTAGCCCAACTGAAGAGGTCCTAATCAATTGTCCTAGCCAGCACTGATCTCAAATGGAAGAGTTAAAAAAGTCTCTGGCAACTAGATAGCAGGGATCCACTGGAAGCTCTTGTATAATTCACTTTGATGCTCTGTGAGCTCAGGAGGACACCCCCCCAGCTAGCAAATTAGCCTGGGAAGGTTGATGCCTCCTTCCCAACCTTGCCCCTCTGTCACACCCAGTCGGTGGTAACAGTTGTGATCCAGTTTCCTCTAATGAGCAGATGCTCCAGAGGTTTGTGCCTGCCTGGATCACAGTGAGGTCTGTAGCTCCACAACTAGTCTGCTACTCCCTGTCACTGTTTGGCAGGAAGATGTGAGTCCTGACAACCTGGATACTTAACAGGGGCTGGGGCGATTCACTCAGTTCCAGCCTTGTTCCTGATTGATGTTGCTGCTGGAACAGAACAAGTTTGCAGAATTTATTTCTGTCAAGGCTATTTTCCCTGATCAGACTGGGGCTGCACATGGGTTTTACTCAGTCAGTGAGTTCCAGCCCTTTGTCTCAGCTTTCATCCCCTGAGGGCCTGGTTAAGCAAAGCAGCCCCTCCGTGAGTATTCTAATCCCCGTGCTGAGTCCCAACTGGTACCGCCTCAGGCAAATCCTTCACGTGCCTTAGTTGCCCTCCGTTCTGCTGGCACTGGAACTGCCCACCTCCCCTGGCCGCCCAGAAGACTGGGAGTGTCTCCTCAAAACATCCCCAGGCGTGCAGCTCTCCAGCTATTGTTCCCGGAGCTGGTCTTGTCTCATGCCTCAGGAGACCTTTCCACCAGCCAGATCTCTCGGCTCACCACTCCATTCCAGAAAACCAGCACAGTTTAACAACAGTCTGCACCCGTCCACTCCACTCAAGAAAGTCTCCAAGAATCTGGACTCTGTGGGAAACAGGCCACCAGACCTCGGGGTGAGGGTGGAGGGGAACACCAGCAACACCAACTTGCAGGTAGAGAGTATATACAGTTTTATGCCTGGCTGGAGAGCTCCACGGCACCCTAGTAGGGGAAGGAGGTCTGGTTTTTAGAGGGTCTCTCCCGTGGGGTAGAGTGGGAGGACATCCTAACTCTGCTCGCTTGTTTGTATGGAGGTATGGAGTATACTGCAAACCTCTCTCATGGGGGAGGGGACTCCCATCCACTTGGTGATGTTCTCTGTACCTTTTTGTTTGTGTCCTTGGGGTCTCAGGTTGCCCCAGCTGGGTTGATGTGCACTCTTTGACCTTTTCTTTTGGCTCAGATCCAAACCATCAGCTTTCTTGTTGAGTTTCTATCCTTTAACTCTCCTTCTGGACCGGAACCTCTGCGGAAAGCTGGCTACAGATCGCCATCTTGGCTCCTCCCCCCCTCAAGCAATACTTTGGTTTGGATGGTTTCTTTGCCCCAGATCAGTGCTGTCAGTCCTAGTTTGTAAATTCATATAGTGATAGAGCCACATCCATTTATCTTGCTCAATAAATTCACATCACTCTAACAAATATTTCTTGATTATGCTTCTGATTTAGCTGTCTAGTTTCCCCTGACCCAGTTGAGAATATTCCAGCAGGTCCTCTCTTTTTCGACTCACCATAATTCAAAATGAAAGGAAGACCATCACTGGTTCAATTAGCTCGGCCTAACACAACCCCTGAGCTTAATTTTTGAATTAACACTGGCACTTTTGCCATTTCATCCTCTCCTTGGCTCCTTTCCTATATATGATTTCAAGATGACAGTTCCCTTTGGAGTTTTGGCTGAAGGCACTTGTCACTTCCAATTCATTATTTCCTTGATATTTGCTCACTGCAGAGCATCTGTCCGCATGCAAATGGCTTACGAAGAAGATGTGCCTCCCTGTAATATTAAGACAAATATGATACCTGATTATAAGTTCAGGAGAACAAAAATGCAGGAGGATTATTTTTAAGTGTCCAAAATCTATGGATGTATCACATTGTGCAGCTATTTGAGTCCCCCACAGGTATGTTGCCAATGACATACCTTTGAAAAACAAGGACAGTCAAAGGAGGCAAGTCTGCTGTGCAGATGTTTTATTTATTTGCCAGCATATGTCATGTGGTCTGACTAAAAATGATATTAATAAACTGGAAAGTTGGACATATTTAAATATACAAAGGCTGGAATTCCTTGTTGAGGGACATAAAAATAGTTATTGACATAGCTGACTAATTTATTTGGCTCATGACACATCTTGCTACATTTTGTTTATACTTTGTAGTAAAAGCATTCAGAACTTTCAATGACTCTCTTCTTAAGAAGGTCTCCAGCTAAAGACTCCCAATCCAGAATAGGATACCTGTCACATCAATTAATTCTGTTAAAGACAAAATCTTGACCTGTTAAACAAGTTATTAGAGCCTGTGGAGCCCCCAAATTTCAGAATGTACCATGCTATAGTGGGGAAAATGATAAATTCAGGAGTCTGAACACATCTGTTTGTGGAATAACTTTAGGTCAGTCAATGAACTTTGTTGGCTCTGTAAAATACCTGCCTTCCCTGGATGATGAGATCTGATCTTTGGTAAGTCTACCCAAAAGAGTAGATATGAAATATTTAATGGAAATAATAGATTAGTTCTCTTGCAACCTATCACATGAAAGATTTCATTGTTATTCCCTATCTCTGTAATTACACTTTCATCCTTTTTGGGGCATTCTTTGTGCGTTACTTTTAAGAACATGACACTCAATAATTTATTCAACAAATATGGAGTACTAACTGGTACCAGGCCCTGTTGATACAGCAAAATCAGAATGACGGGGCCCAAGCTAAACTCAGAGTGGACCCGTCAACTGGGAATGGCATCTGGAGGTTGCTTTAAGTTCCAGTGTGTTCCAGGTTAAATATTTTTAGTAAAGAAGTCAGGTTACAATGGGGAAAGTAAAAAAACAGTAATATAACAAAGATAAAATTGTTATTAATTTGAAATAAAAACAGAGGCATGAGATTTACCTTGAGAAAAATATAAAACCTATTTTCTACATTATGAAAACCAAAACAAAACAAAACAAAGTACCTGATTATAAATTGAGAAATTCAGATCATCAGCCTAATGCTGATGGATCTGAAAATGCCAAGGATCTGGAACCTGTTGAATTTGTACATTCTGTTATTTTTCAAATAGCTGGATGTTTAGAGAGATGTGGAGTGATGAGCTGATGATGGAAGGGCATTTTCTACTTGGTACTGCTATACTTGAGTTTCCTTGAAAAGGCATACAGATAAATGGGCTTTACCCTCAAAACTGATATACATAAAAAGTATGGTCCTAAGGGCAGTAAGTGTCCAGTCTAGATATCATTACCCCTCATCCTCAGCCGCATACAGCGGGTTGAGCTGAGGCACTTCACTTGTTTTCCTTTGGAGAAAATATGCCAGTGGAGTGTGAGTGCAGTCTTAAAATTTCGCAGCCTCTGTGTGGAATATCAAATCAGAGTTACATCTCATTTGAAGAGGTTCCCTTTTTTCTGAACAGGACTTCTAAAGAGATTTAAGTTTTACAATAAGCAATACCTAATGTACACGATACAATGGTACATTTCAAAACTATTAAGAAATGAGTATAAGGGCAGCCCCTGTGGCTCAAAGGAGTTGGGCACCGGCCCCATATGCCAGAGGTGGCGGCTACAAGCCCAGCCAAAAAACTGCAAAAAAAAAAAAAAAAGAAAGAAAGAAAGGAATGAGTATAATTGTGATGGATGTGTCATTTAGTTCAATGTAAGCATTTAACATTGTATATCAAAGCAGTACCCTGAACCCCATAAATGCATCAATGTACAAAGTTATGATTTAATAAAAAATAATTAAAAAAATAAGCCTGTAGTGGATTTGGGGTTGATAAATATAGAATAACTTCCACCCTCTGGAACTCTTTAATTCTAGAATGGACACTGGAATAGAAGTTGGGAGACATTGCCAAGTATATGTAATCCACTGGAAGTGAGACTTTGTACAAGTATCCAGCATCTATTGTTTGTAGATGTTTTAATAAAAGACATTCTAATTCTTGTTAAGTGATGTCTCAAATTTGCATTTTTATGACGTTAGTTTTTCATGTCTTCGATGGCCACCTCCATTTCTTCCTTTGAGAAGCTTCTATTCATGACTCCTGCCCACTTTTTAATAGAGTTGTTTGTTTTTTTCTTATTTGCTTAAGCTCTTTGTTAAATTATGGTTATTAGGTAAGGTGTAGCTTGCCAATGTTTTCTTTATTCAGTAGGTTTCCTATTTGCTCTATTGATTGTTTTTGTAGCTGTGCAGAGGCTTTTAGTTTAATCAAATTTCATTTATTAATTTTTGTTATTGTTCTGGGAACTTAATCATAAATTCTTTTCCTAGGCTGATATCTAGAAGAGTATTCATACATTTTTCTCTAGGATTCTTAAGGTTTCATGCCTTAGATGTAAGTCTTTTATCTATCTTGAATTAATTTCGGGGAGTAGAGAGAGGTTCTGTTCCATTCTTCTGCCCGTGACTGTTCATTTCATTGATTAGAGAGGGTTTCTTTTTCCCAGTGAACACTGTTGTCTGCTTTGTCCAAGATCATTTGGTTGTAGGTACATGGTTTTATATCTGAGTTGTCAGATCTGTTCTACTGGTCTATGTCTCTATTTTTGTATCAATACCATGCTGTTTTGGTTACTATGGCCTTGTGTAATTTGAACTCTGGTAATGTGATGCCTCTATTAGGATTTCTTGGCTATTCAGATTCTTTGTGACTCCAAATGAAGTGTAGAATTATTTGTTCTATATCTGGGAAGTATGACGTTGGATGCTGTATTGTAAGGAAATCCCTTACTGGTATGGACACTTTAACAAGGTTGATTCTACCTATCTATGAACATGATATGTTCTTCCATTTGTTTGTATTCTCTGTGATTTCTTTCTTCAGAGTTTTATATGATAAATAAAATGTGATATACCATGGAGTATCACTCAGGCCATTAAAAAAATGGATTAATATCCTTTGCAACAATCTGACTAGAACTGGAGATGATTTTCCTAAGTATCTCCAGAATGGGAAAAAAAAAACTCCACATGTACTAACTATTAAATTGTAACTAACTAATGAGCACATAAATGCACAGAGGTAAGTAAAACTTAGGTTATGGGCACACAGATAGCAGGGACTCAAGCATTACCGAGGTGATCCTTATAGCCTCAAACATTTGTATCCCTTAATATCTTAAAATAAAAAATCATCAAATGTGTTTAAATCCATGAGTTCATAGTGGTGTTTTTAAAAAATTAGCTAACTTTTAGAGCATAATGCAGAATTTATTATCCTGAAAAACTAATAAACAAAGGCAAAGTCTTTTCTTGTGTTTTATGTTTAAATTATAATCCTGGAGAACTAAGGTGCTACAAAAATTGCATCTCTTCATAAAAGTATAATTAATATCTAAATTAAAAATAAGTGATAGTTTATATGTCCACTTCAATCACCAATGCATTAATGTGTGTAGGCATTGAGTGTAAATAACTTCTAATGTCCCAAAAGTTAAACAACCAGAACATTGTGAGCCTTATTTTGAAGGACACTCCACTAGTGTTAGTGCTAATGGGACCAAAACTGAGTTTGTTCAGGCTTTTGGCTCTAACTTCCAATTTGCAGGAAATACAGAGCCCACAGGTACATATTAAGCTATACAATGAACACACACACACACACACACACATATACAAAAAAAAAAAGATGCAGACTTAAAGTACACATTAAATCAAAATTTCAAAATGGCAAAATTAAACTATGGTATTTAGGAATATATGTCTGGGTTAAAGCAAGCACAACACACACACTTGCACACACAAGAGAGATTACTATGAAAGTGAGGACAGTGACGTCATGTGGGATGCGAGAAGGTTAAAGCTGGATAGATCACAGGAAAGGAGCCTCTGGTGTGACTGGCAAGGTTGTATTTCTTGGTTTACATTCAGTTTGTGTGATTTTCAATATTTGTGTTTTTGCAAGAAATGATTTTTAAAAAGAACTAATTTCTCCAAGTATAGGACTGATCTCCCAAAAGATCACACTAGACAATGAAGAAATATGAATATCAAACTACAAACTAAGATTCATTGCAATTTCATACATTAAATATAAAATACAATAATGTAATTAGACTATTTAAATGAATCTTATAAGATGCCAAAGCAATTAACTAAAGTACGAAAACTTCTACCAAAGAACAGCTTGTTTTTTTCTTTTGTTCACATCTTGCCAAACCATACTCTAACTGAATTTCATTAATGCATTTTTTTTTTGTTGAATTGACTGAATTAATTATTGTTTGGCATATTTGAGATAAAAACTCAAGGAGTTGACTAAATTTTCTTGATAATATGAGAGGTCCCAAAAGAATATACACACATTTTAAGAAATGTTACCTATGTATTACTCTTTGAAGTTGAGTTGAAGTATGGCAGCAATGTGTCATGACATTCACTCAAAAGATGGCATTAATCAAATGAATGCTAGTGTCACCATGCACCAGCTGAGACGAACCAAGTGGCGGCATCACAGTTGCCCTTTGAGGGGTGCAAGACCATTTTGAAGTAGTATTTTAAATTCAAGAATGTTGTGGAAGTACAATGAGGGGGGTGTGAGTGTGTCATGAACATCTGACACAGCTAATAATTGCACGCATTCGTCATAAGTTTGAGATCCTTGGCGCAGGGTGTGATGTGCACTAGGGAAGATCCAGGAGGCCATGCAGCATTGTTGCTCAGCAGTAGATCACCAGGGTCAGAAGTGCCTGGACCCTGAGGGTGACCACACTGAACACCTCAAATGTCACTTGTGTTCATCTTTTATTATCAGTATACACTGAGTATTGCAATCTTAATATGAATGTTTTCTTTTTAAAAATGCATATAAATTTTTGGTACCCTCTTCATATCTATATATTTTTTGCAATTAATATGACACAGAGATGATAGGAATTACATGATAATATGTAAAAAGTGGTAAGATATAGAGAAAAAAGCCCCTATTATAATTAAATTTTTTCTCACAAAGTCCATTCAATAAATACCTTAATCTGTAGTTTTTCAATCAGATTTAACTAATAGTAGAGACTAGATTCAGTTGAGATGGTTGCCAACATAAAATCTGAGGATAGTATTTCCATCTGCATGGTGATTTATCACCTGGAATTATATTCCTGGGTGAAGTCACAAAGGAATCCATGTGTTTGCTTCTCTCTCATCCCTCCAGCTCTCTACATTCTCATTCCCAGGCAATTAGCAGAAGAGTTGAGCTTAAGTATTTCTGGCTAGACGAAGTGGCTCATGCTATAACCCTAGCACTCCGGAAGGCTGAGGTAGGAGGATTGCTTGAGGCCAGGAGTTTGAGACCAGCCTGAGCAAGAGTAAGACCCCATTTCTAATAATGGTTAAAAACTAATTACTTGGGTGTTGTGGTGGCACCTATAGTCCCAGCTACTTGGAAGGCTGAGGCAGGAGGGTCACTTGAAACCAGGAGTTTGAGGTTACTGGGAGCTGTGATGCCAAGGCACTTTAGCCTGGGCAACAGTGCTAAGACTGAGACTCTGTCTAAAAAAATAAATAGGGTGGCGCCTGTGGCCCAAAGGAGTAGGGTGCCGGTCCCATATGCCAGAGGTGGCAGGTTCAAACCCAACCCTGGCCAAAAACTGCAAAAAACAAATAAATAAAAATACATAAACAGACCTAAGTGATACTAAGTGTGATGATAAGGCACTTTGCCCTGGGCAACAGAGCTAAGACTGAGACTCTATCTAAAAAAAATAAATAAATAAATAAAAGTTGTATTTTTGAGATTGTGGTAGGAAGGGTAGTGGGAAATCACATAAAATAATTGGAGGTGCTAGGTCTCTGGGAGAGCACTAGAGAAGAAAGGTGTCTGGCTTTGAAACTGTTAGCCTCTAGTGACAATCACCCTGGGTTAAGAGCCAGGAGCCTTCAGACCTTCGTCACGGATCACATGGAGAGCACAGAGGTGAGAGTGTGTTGTAGCCAGGGGAATATGCTTGAAGGTGAATGAAGTCATAGAATCTTGCAAGTTCCCCAATGATCTCACCCTACAGAACTTCCTGAAGCAATTTATACAATTCTGAGCCTTCCAAACTTTAGGACTTCATGTTATTTTGGTGATGTGATTATATTTAGCCTACATTTTTCTTCCAAGTTTCTGTTCATTATATCCTGCTATGGTTCTCATTCTTGGAAACCATCACTTTATTCTTTCCCTATAGTTTGGCTTTTAAATAGCCTGCCACCACTTGGTTAATGCTTATTCACACTGTGTTTACTTAGCTTTGATTCTTCTAAGTCACCCTCATTAGTGCCTTAATCAGGGCCCTTGTGTTTCTGTGAATCACCTTCCCACTAATGTCAGCACTGGTAGTAAAGTGCTGGAACCCAGGGATAATTATTATTTACATTTATATCATTACCACTTTGCATTTATATAGCCACCTTATTCATATGATATTTTATTTACAGTAAGTCTCTGCTGGTAATTCTCATTAACCATATTAAAGAAATAAGGGGTTTGCATAAAGAATTGCAAGATGAGTTCTTATAAATTATTTGACCTTATTCCTTCACTTTTAGATGAGGTTGACTGAATCGCCCAAAGGCTCTTGTTTATAGAGTGAAAAATAAAGAAAAATTTTCCTGACTTGGCCACCACATATTAATTTTTAAATAAGGCTAAATATAAATGCATAAATAAATAAATAAATTCATTAATAAATTATGACTAACAATCTTGAGTAACAGCTGTACACTTGTGGCTACTGCTTGCCAAATAAGACATTAACCATTAACATGACACCTTCCAAGGACAGCTGTTACCTGAATGTGTACGCTCTGGGTAACTAAGGCTTGACTGGTGATTTCTGTCAGTGAGATCCATAACATAGCTCAGCGTGAGGAGCAGATCAGAGAATCTCACTTTAAGATGGCCAGGGATTTTCCTGCTGTCCTGGTTGCCTTCTTAAGGCAGAGAATTGATTGTACTGATTTGGTAATTACTAGTGATCTAGCCACTCTGAAACTGTTTCCCCTTCTGCAAATGGCCACAGCAGTACTGGAATTGGGCTGAGGATTAAGCACCGAGGCATTTGGAAAGCTCACATTATTAGTTGACACAGCTAATATGAGACTTCACTTGTCTCCTTCCCAAATTCCTGTAAGTGAGATCTTATACTGGTGGTTTTTTAACCTTGCATATTTACATTCTAAATAATTATTACTGATAACATTCTATCTTTGCTGGAACGTCTGAAGCCTCACACATTTACTGACCCTCCCAGAGTATGAGGTTATAGGATTATTTTATGTTTAATTCAATAAAAGTGATGTAAAGTAAATGTTTGTTTCAGGAAAATATTTCTGAGATCTTTCTCTTAATAACAACTTGGTCAATGATCATTGTTTCTAGTTAGAATTCTGCCAATTTCACAATCCTCACATTTGCCTAGAATGACTTTGTTTCTTCTTTGGGGGCAGTTGTGAACCTTCTGTTTCATGTGAGCAATTCTGGCTGATGAGTAACAGATGTGTGTCTGAGAGCAGATAAGGGGAAAATAATGACTCAACTCCTAAAACTCTCTGAACATGAAACTAGATATAAAGCTAAAACCAAGAGCAATTTCCTACCCACCGTTCCTCAGAGAACTGATTTGAGAGGTATTAGTATCTGGCTAAACTCTTTGCAGCAACTGATTTCAGGAAATCCAAAGCCAAAGAGATTCAGGTTTAAGAATGTGAAGGATAGTTTAGAAAGCGACATAAAAATCAATTTTGGAATTCATTTTCTGGAATGCCCATCCGAGTTGTTGATGTATGTGGTCTGACAATTAAGTTCATGAACTTGACTCAGAAAAAGTGCTTTGAGAGGTGGACTAGGCACTAGTGTCTGTGCATGGATGCCCAGGGGAACACTTCAAAGGTTACCATAGTGATACTCAGCAAGGAATAGGGATAGCATTTTTTTGAGGAGTTTGCAAACTTAAATGTCTGCCGTCCCATGTATGTGATATGTGCAGAGCAAAGGAGAGAATAAACTTCTAGAATCTAGAGTAATGAAATGAGTGATGTAAGAATCAAGGCAGTAATCAAATGGGGTGACACAGCCACATGCACGAAATTAGGAAACGAGGCTGGAACAGAATCACCCAGTAATAAAACTTTAATAGAGAATAGAGTTGTGTCTTTAGGACCCCTTAGTATTTCTCTGGTCAATGGTCCCAACTGTTTTCACCTTTGGAAATTCTGCTTGGGGTCACAGTAGAACGTATTTCTTTGTTTTCAGAGCCCTTTGGAAGATATTTGAAAGTTCTGCTTGATTGCAGCTCTTCTAGGCTAACTATATAAAATATATCAAGTTATTTTAAGGACATTATTAGGACTACTTATAATAGAATTTTTTTCCTAACTGAATTGTAGTGAGACAACAGTTTTTCAGGTGCCACTAAAGAAATACTTTCGAAACTCATCGGGGTGTGTGTCTTTTCATTAGAAGAAAAGTGCTCGCAGCAAAACTGGGCATTCGGGACATATATCTATGTCTGGGGCAGAGCAAATACTCAGTGCTTTCCTAAGTTTAGAAATTTTCTTCATTCATCGGGTAGTCAGAGGATTTTTAATATATTCATGTTTTTTAAAACTCAGTATCAAGCAGAGTAAAGATCATGTAAAAGAAACAGAAGACCAAGTTGTTACTCTACAAAAGTTTATTAAAATAATTACATGTTACACAGTTAAGAATGAAAGACATTAAACAATGCAAGCATGTTAAATGCCCACCCAAGATTTAATACTAACCCTACGATTTTTTTTTTTTAACTTCTGAATATTTTTGGCTTACCTAGTAACCTCTGCCTTAGATTTCTGTTTTCTGGAAAATTCTCATCATATAGGTTTTGATAGCCTGGTGTTGCCTATTCATGAGCTACAACTTTTCTCATTACCCTGATCATATGCTGAACAAAATTTGCTGGAGGTTGTGCTTGGGTTTAAAGAGACCCAGAGATAGTCATGGTGTCATCTTAGATCCATGGAGAAGATGAAATTAAATTGAATTTTAAATGTATCAAGGTAAGGGCAATGGACTGAATACTTACATTTATCTCTTTAAAACCACACTAAATAATAGTGACTTTTTAAAATACAATTACAACTAAAGAGTGAACAGAGAAGTGATAGCAACATTTTTTAAGCAAACTTTATTTTCTAGAATAATTTCTAATCTAATTATTGTAATTTTAGATCTACAAAAAATTACAGGGTTAGCAAAGAGGTTCTCATATGCCCCATATCAAGTATCTCCTGTTATTAAATCCTTTTGTTAGTATTAAAACTAATGGACTAATATAAATTTACAGTCATTAACTGAAGTCCATTTCTTTAGTTTTTGCCTCATGTCCCACTTCTATTCCAGCACACCACTGTGTTACCTTAAGCAATCGTCTCCTCAGGCCCCTTAGTCCTCAGGCTCCTTAATTTCCTCTAATATGCGACAGTCTTTCCTTGCTTTTGATAACGGTAACAGTTTTGAGGATATACTGGCCATATATTTTGTAAAAATATGTTTCTCAATTAATATATTTGTCTGATGGCTCTTTATTTTGTATGTGGATTTTTTGGAGGTAAAGAGTTATTTTTACCCCGTTGGTTCAAGTATACTATTATCAAGATGACTTAAAACTATCGATATTGATATTGATCACTTGGCTGAGGTAGTATTTTTTAGGTTCCTGCTCCACAATTTTTTTCTTTTTTCCCTATACATGCAGTCTTTTTTGGAAGAAAAGCAATATTTATGAGCTAGGGAAATAACATAGAATAATTATGAACTATAGAATAGACTGGAACAAATGGAATTCTAATGAGAAAATTGAAGACTCAATTTAACTGGAATTATAACAATTCCCTAGTTTTGCTAATTGGTGGAACCAGGTACCTCTGGAAGCGGACGTACAGCGTGGCTATTCATGAAGCAGGAGTTGGACGTCCAGACGGCCTCCTGCACTCACCATAGCTGGGAAACTTCTAGATGTGTGGAAGATCAGAAGTCGAGTTTCTCTGTTTTCATTTACTCACTTTTATTCTTTTCACGGAGACTATAATACAATAGGACTTCAACATCAGGAAAAGTTGGGTAATAAAAAAATGCCATGTGAAACAAAGAGAATTTAATAAATGTTTGCAGAGTCATTATTAAAATCACTGGCGCTCTTAACTTTCTTGGCTTCTAAAATTTGACAGCTGTGCTTACACCCTCTGGGAAAGAGTTTGGAATGTTCTTCCTTCCTCTGTCCAGCCAGCCTAAGACATAATGGTACTAACAGTCCCCAAAGTTATGACACAGGCTATTAACTTGCAGTGAAGCCCGTAATTCAAAAATCCTATACTTATGCCTGCAAAGGGCTTCAGTCATCTAAATGTGAGTACAGCACAAAAGGCAAAAACACCTTAATATGAAAAATAGAACTATCATTAACTTATCAGAAAAATAAGAGGAGATATTTAATGAATAAGAAGAGGATGCTATTAAAAACAACTCTAAAGAAGGAAAGATCAAAGAATAAAATTAAACTTGAAATTATATATATATATATATGTGTGTATATATATCCACTCACACAGTATAGGAGAAATAAAGATCTCAACTAAAAAGTTTAATAAGAGACTCAGAGCCTGTGGCTCAGCAGGCTAAGGCACCAGCCACGTACACCTGAGCTTGCGGGTTCAAATCCAGCCCAGGCTCGCCAAACAACGACAGCTACAACCAAAAAATGGCCGGGTGTTGTGGCGGGTGCCTGTAGTCCCAGCTACTTGGGAGGCAGAGGCAGGAGACTCGCTTGAGCCCAGGAGTTGGAGGTTGCTGTGAGCTGTGATGGCACAGCACTCTATCCAGGGTGACAGCTTGAGGCTCTGCCTCAAAAAAAAAAAAAAAAGTTTAATAAGATTGAGGAACTTTCTCAGAAAATAGGAAGAAAAATACATAGGAAGATGCAAAAAAGCAAAGGAAGATAAGAAAATTATAGACTAAATTTTAGGAAGTTGAACATGTAAGCAAATGATACTTCAAGAATAGAAAACAGAAAACAAAAAGAAGGAAATCATTAAATAAATAATTCAAGGAAATGTTCCAGTTTCCAGACTCAAAGGTCTCCCTGAGGTGGCTCAATACAAAGCATGAAAATATCAAGGTGCATCACACAGAACTTCATATCACTGGAGAAGAAGGAAATGTTCTTAAAAACTTCAGAGATGGAAAAAGACGACCACCCACAAAGGACCAGGGGTCAGATGGGTCCAATGTCATCCCTGCACTGGAAGCTGGAACATAAAGAAGATATGTCTTCAAATTCTGAAGCATAGTTATTTCCCAAATGTAAATTTACTGAACTCAAGCTATTAATTAAAAGCAAGTGAAAGTAGATGAAAGATGTTTCTCAAAGCAGCAAGGCTTCCAAAATGTAGCCTCTGTGTGCCCTCCCCTAGGGAGCCATTGAAGAATATGTTCAATCAAAACTTTAAAAACCCTTTTTTAATTGAATTCTTAGCTTTCTCAGACATCTCAGCCATCTTAGCCATCTTTCTCAACTCTGCCTTCTTCCACATGGCTTCAGCAACTCCCCTACCTGTCTGATCTTCTATAAGCCATGTTCTCATGCACTTCATTTGTTCTGGACATGCCCCAAGTACCTTGCTCAATATTCACTGGATTATTGTCATTAGTCCAGTTTATTATATAAAATTCTGCCTCATCCAGGAAATAACACATTTTACCTCAGTCTGCTACATGTATCCACACTACTGAAATACAGAACCAGTCAAGATGTATAAAGGAGATTGGTTAAGAGTTTTAATGATGAGCAAAGATACTTTCCTTTTTATTTTATAGTCAATTGAGATTCAACATAAATTATTGTTAAGCTTATTGCCTTATGCTCATATCACTTTTTTTTTTGTAGAGACAGAGTCTTCATTTTATCGCCCTCAGTAGAGTGCCATGGAGTCACAGCTCACAGCAACCTCCAACTCCTGAGCTTAGGCAATTCTCTTGCCTCAGCCTCATGAGTAGCTGGGACTACAGGAGCTCACCACAACGCCCGGACGTGTGGCTGTTTTTTGATGCAGTTTGGCAGGGGCCAGGCTTGAACCCGCCACCCTTGGTATATGGGGCCGGCACCCTACTCGCTGAGCCACAGGCACAGCCCTCATATCACTTGTTGAATGACCTGTGTGTGCCTATCAGTATCAAAGGCAGCCTGGCTACAGGGTAAATAATATTGAAGCCTGCGGTCTACGAGTTCAGAGCATGGTAGAGGAGACCGGGCACACACAAATTCAGCAGGGCCAGCAGACGGAAGGAAAGGTGCCTGAGGTCACAGTGGGGAAGCGTAGAGAAGAGAAGACGCAGGAAATGTCTGGAAAAACCGTACAGAGCAGCACTTGTGGGGAGTTTGAAGAATGAGTGGCAATTTGCCAGACAAATGAGGAAGAGAACTTTAAACTGAGGGGAAAAAATATGTACAAAAGAAGAAATAACTAGTTCTTCTAGTGAAGCACGAGGAATTTCATGTAGCTCTTGAAGAGGATCTATATGTTTGTTGTGATTTGAATGGAGCAAGGACAAAGTGAAAGTGCACAAAATAGGTTTGGGGATGTCTATTCAACTCAGGAGTATAAGCCTTTGAAAAACTCATGCATCCCGTAATGGACAATCTTTGAACTAAGCCTTAGACACCTAGTATTTCAAAGTAGTGTAATTTATGCGGCCCTCCTTTGATTAATTGTAACCTGTACTCCTTTCATTTGTTTTCATCAAATATTCTTAATTCTTGGTTTCCCTCTCTCATATTTTTAACATGTGTAGTTTCTATTTCATTTTTGACTTTTATAAGTTAAAAAAATATTTTTGGATATACAGTTGTGTGTATCAATGACTCCACATTCACAGATTCAACCAATGTTGGATAAAAAAAATCTTTGAGAAATAAAATAAAAATACAATGATAAAAAGAATGTAAACAAAAATACAGTTTTGCATGAAACCTGACCAAGGTACTGATGTTTACAAGAACCACACATAAATATTTAAAATCATTGCTATGATTCCATCACATGGATACCAGAAGCACACCAAGCCATTCTAACTGAGTGTGAAATTGCATTTCCAATTTTACCTACAGGACAGATCTGATTTAGATAAGTGTTCTTATTTTTCTATGCATTGTTTATTTTTAATTTTCAAAAGCACATTATGAATAACTTATGAGTTTTCTCAAATAAAATAAAGATCAAATAATATTATACATAGTTTCAGTGTCCAAGATAGTATCTAAAGAACTTTATTCAGTGTAATATTTTATGTGATTAATCACAATAACTTTCTAGCATTTTTAATACTCCATAAAATAAAGTATACATTATTTGCTTACTTAGAAGCTGATTTTCATTAACTAATCATGATGCTTTCAAATTAAGAAGCACCTACAGGAATCAATAAATATAAAATTTGACAATGTCTTAATTATATAAAATAAAGAATTCATGTTAAAACAATATAAAATATTTTAAAAGATAAAACTTTTTCTTTTTTTTTTTTGAGACAGAGCCTCAAGCTGTCACCCTGGATAGAGTGCTGTGGCATCACAGCTCACAGCAACCTTCAATTCTGGGCTCAAGCAAGTCTCTTGCCTCTGCCTCCCAAGTCTGGGACTATAGGTGCCCACCACAATGCCCGGCCATTTTTTGGTTGCAGCCGTCATTGTTGTTTGGCAGGCCCGGGCTGGATTCAAACCCGCCAGCTCAGGTGTGCGTGGCTGGCACCTTAGCCCATTGAGCCACAGGTGAAAGCTTTTTCAATACTTATGTAATAATCATTGTCAATGACTTCATTACCTTTGCTGCTATTCTAAGGAGCCCATCTTGTTTCAAGATCTGAAGTCATGGGTGAAATTAGTGTAGTAGAATATTCTATGTTAAGTGAAAGCCTAATAAATAGTAATTGATTAATGAATTGTCAAAGCAGTTCCCCTTCATAGTGATTTCTATGCTAAACTAGTCAATGGAAAAAATACAGTGGTAAATTACACACAGGTAAAAAAAATAAGATTCAATGAATTTAAAAGCAATCATTTTATTTTATCAGAATTGAGTCAAATTGATTAACATATGTACCTATCTTCATCATAGAGGAATGTTTGTCCTTCATAATGATGCATTTGGTTATTACAATGCTGGATCACTTTACTACTAAGAGCTGACAGGGTTAATTTTAAGTTTTGCACATTTTGATAATTTGTAAATAATGAAGTTTTCTACAAAGGCCACATGGAGGGAAACATTTAAAAATCTTCACAAGGTTTTATAGATAATCAATTAGTACTACCATTATTTTTATCAGAATTTTTAAATGATGAATTTCCATATTATAACATTTTACATCACTTTTTAAAGCTAGAGACTTTATTAAAAGGTTTTACTGTGGTCAGAACAGTGTGGTGAATGAGGAACCTTGTGCCTGTGTTTGAATCCTGGCTCTGTCACTTTCTAGCTATGTGACCTTGAGCAAAGTACTTAACCTCTCTGGGCTTCAGTTTCATTGTAAAGAAAATAGATACAATGATCACATATACTGTTGTTGTGAAAATTGAGTTAATGTCTATAAAGCACCTAGAACAATCATTGGAACATAGTCAGAGTTTTCCTTAAAATACATAACTGAATACATTCTTAGTGAAAAAGGTCCTTACAACAAGCAATAAAACGTATGTCAAAAAATCTTATCTCCAAGAAATAATCTATGTTAACATTTTCTGAATATTATGTCAATATCGTGTCTTTGAATATATATAAAAAGAATAATGGATCAATACCTAGAAGGAAAAATAATTTTGTAAGGTTTATTAATTTACATGGTTTTTAAAACCTAAAAACCTAATCAAATCATTAGATTTGATTTAATTTGAATTTACGATTGAAAATGAAACCTATAATGCAATCAAAGGACTTGGCTAATGTCATGAAATGTTTCTTCAACAGGAATTAATATTTTATGAAAAACTCTGCATATCAGAAAAAAAAGATTATAGAAATCATTAAGATTTTAGAATCTTAACCTCGTGTTTTAAACTCTGAGCTGTGGAAAGAGGAAGTGATTGCCTTTCCTGTGTGTCCCTGGACCTCCACCCTCACCAATATTCATTCCTGCATTTCAGTAACTAGCTCAACCTGAATTTATGAGATTGATCAACGGTTATTACTTTGGTGAGTTCTTTATCTTATATTTTGTGATTTCAGCTCTCCCGTATCTAATGGACACATCTCTGATCCCTTTTCCTGTCGGGTGTGTTGGTCCTTCCTGCCGCGTCTTCCCCATCCGTCTGCTGTCTCCCCCAGTCCACCTTCCCCGCAATCATGCAAGCTGCTCTCATTTGTTGTCCTTTTGCTTCTGAAATCATTGGCATTACTCTAACTATTTTCCACATCATTGATTCGATTTTTGGAAGTGTCAATTTTCCCTTGTTATTTTTAACTACTCATTAAGAGAGAAATAATGCTGATACTTTCCTTAATATTTCCCTTTAGCTTCTCTTGTCATTCTGCTTTATCTTTTTTCTTGAGATTTTTTTTGGTTAAATTTATAATTTAAATATAAATATGGATATACATAGATTGTTTTAGAGACTTAGTCTTGCTCTGTGATTCAGGCTACAATACAGTGGTGCTGTCATAGCTCACTGCAGACTAGAACTCGGGCTCAGGCGATTCTCTTGCCTCAGCTTCCTGAGTAGGTGCTCACCACCCTGTCTGGCTGATTTTTTATATTTTTGCATAGCCAGATGGGGGTCTGGCTGCATGTAGGATGCCCAGGCTACACTTGAACTCCTGGGCTCAAACAAATTTATATTTTTGAAATGTAATTTATATTTTATCTAACATGGGGCAATTGCAAAAATTCTACTTCTCTTGTTTGAGTTATATTTTCTTCCAGATGGCTTCTCTTCTTCTTTTTCTTTTTTGCTATTTTATTTTGATTTCTTAGTTCACTTTGCTGTACTCCATAGGTAATTTTCGGCCATTTATTTTCATTTTGCCAGATCTAAACCATTTATTGGCTGTGGTAAAATCATAGGCAAATTGTCCTCGGCACAGTTTGTGTCTGAGTTGTCATCAGTTCCTCATCCTCCTTCGGAGCTAAACGAACAGGGGCTGGATGTTCCTTTGAAGGTGTATGAGTGGGAAAAACACGTGCTAGCTTGGCATTGAAGGTCCAGTATCTACTCTTTGGTCTGGATCGTGTTACGTGTTACGTGTTACTCCACCCGACCTGAATGTGCCCCCTGAGACGGGGGCCTGGAAGCTGGTTATCATTCCTTTCACTACTAAGATTCTTCCCTGATTGGTAGGGGCTTTTAATTTTTAGAATTTCTGATTTTCTCCTTTGTTCTGTCTCTACAGATTGGAAGATATTTTTGAAAACCTCAGATTTTTGTTAAACTTTGCCTATAGTGCTGCTTCTGAAATATAACATGGCTTAGTTTTGTTATCTTTTCCTATATCCACAACATAAACTTTTGTCATAAGGTTTCTATCCTTTTCTTGTTTAATTAGTAAACATTTTTAAAAACTCTATTATGTTTCAGTGAAGGAAATTTTTATAATTTTAATTTATTTTGCCATTCTTTTATTATTATTATTAAATCATAGCTGTGAACATTAGTGAAATCAAGGGGTACAATGTGCTGGTTTCATATACAATCTGAAATATTTTCATCTAACTGTTTAACATAGCCTTCATTGCATTTTCCTAGTTATTGTATGAAGACATTTATATTCTGCATTTTGTAAGTTTTCCCTGTACCCTTCTAAGATGCACCAAAGGTGTGGCCCCACCAATTACCCTCTCTCCACCCAACCTCCCCCCCTTGCCCATTTCCCCATATTCTTCTGCTATAGTTGGGATATAGCCTTCATATGAAACCTTTAAATAGCTTCATAGTAGGGCTGAGTATATTGGATACTTTTTCTTCCATTCTTGAGATACTTTGCTAAGAAGAATATGTTCCAGCTCCATCCATGTAAACATGAAAGAGGTAAAGTCTCCATCTTTCTTTAAGGTTGCATAATATTCCATGGTATACATGTACTATAGTTTATTAATCCATTCA
>CAUYON010015945.1:0-13161 GCA_963573935.1 Arctocebus calabarensis | reverse complement strand
CTCACTTATGGATTAATTATTCCTGAATAATTTTATGATATGAGATAAACACTCTAGAAGTTATGGTTTGACTGTTGGAAAACTTTTCAATTATACAAGTAAAATCACAAATAAATTAAAATCCAAAATTATATTACTTTTTTTTATTTTTTTTTAAATAATTTTACTGAATCATAATTGTGTACATTGGTGCAATGTCTTTATATAGTGATCAAGAAAATGCCATGAAGGCTATCTGTAACAGTATGATCAAAATATTTCTGATTCCAAAATTACATTAGTTTTAACTTTTTGCCAGATCTTATGTTTTGGGCCCCTTTTAGTCTTTTTACTATTTGGAACCTTTCATTTTCTTCAGCTTTCACTTGGTTTTATTGTGTAAGTCTTTTTAAAAACATATCTATCTTTTGTGATGTCGTTGGCATTATCTCCCCCTTTGTCTTGCGTACTTTTTATTCTCTGTTCTTTTTAGTTTCAGCTTCAGTATTCGGAGTGTAGAGATATGACTAATTCAGAGAGATACAGACACACAAGCTTAAACCAGCAATGGGGAGGTGGGCAGCAGGAGGAATATACTTTTTACTTGGACTATAACCTAGATTTTTCAGGTTGTTACATTGAAGATAAGTCAGATATCTAATTTTTTATAAAAAAGAAAGGGAAAAGATTAGGCTCAATATTTTTTAAAACATTGGTCACTAATTCAAAGGCCTTTAAAAGACAGTCTCCCCTAAAATAATGTATACAGCTTGTCATTTAAAACTACAAAGGATGAGGGATTGACTTTGATATTAACTTTGAAGTTTGCTAGTAGTGACTGATGATGAGTTAATTTTGCTACCTGAAACTCTAGTTTTTTTCCCATGTAACATAAAATAATACTATGTCACATGGTGGTTTTGACTATAACAAAATATAAGTAAATATGAAAATTCTAGGCATACTTCCTTATATACAGAAAGTTTTAACAACATTTTAAGTATCCCCCCTTTTTTTCTTTCCTCTTGCCACATATTTATCTGGCTAAATGTTTGTTACCTAGTGTAAGTCAGGGGTGTCCAACCTGCAGCCCAAGGACAACAGGCTGATTTTGTGAGGATACTTTTTTGCTAATCAGTAGTGTAAGTGATCAGGAAAAGTATGCATAGACTTTTCTATTCAAATTTCATAAGTGTCCCAAAATAACTCTTATTTTTCCAACATGTGGCAGAGAAAAAAAAGTTGGGCACCTCAGACTCTTTCCTTATACTCCTTTTCTTTTCAAATTTGTCCAGCCTTTCTTACTTTATTGTTATTATTTTATGATTGGTTATTGTCATTAACTATATCCTCACTTTATAAAATGCAATTTTCCCTTTTGCTTTGCTGATGTTTTCTTTTCAAAATTAGAAGCAAATAGAGCAAACATCAGGTGGTCTTCTAATCTGGTCTGCAACGATGTTTGATCCACAGGAGCTTGATGAAAAATGGAAATTCTTAACTTGCATGTGTAGAAAGAAGCTGTATAAGTTCAATATATTTTTAATAATAATAAAAAAAACTTCACTATAGGTGTTTGGGTAATCCCTTGGAAAGCCTGCCAAACTTTGGGGAGAATGAAAGTGAGGGCAGTTGTTCAGGGCTCACAGAAATAGTTCCAGATTTCTTTGTTTGATTTATTTACATTTTGCTGTAATTTTGTTGTTCCCAACATCAACCCTCATTTTTATTTATGATAAATTTGTCTAGATGCATATTGCCTTTGTTGTTACTAAACTTTTTGTTTCCAAATTATAATGATTATTTTTTCTACCTGACTCAACATTTCTACTGACTGTAAATATTAATGTTAGGCATGGTCTAAGATTCATCAGTATTTTGTACTGTTCTATGTTTTCAATCCAGTACGATGTTTTGTGGGCAAAAGAAAATAAATATAATGCATATCCTGTAGTAAAGAAAAAAATTAACAAATTTACTATTTTTCCATATATTTCTATATACTTTGATGGTTGAGTACTAACTACATAGTTCATTTATCATATTTTGATGAAAAATGTGCTTTTAATCTTAAGAAATTAACAAATATATGGTTCTGAAAATTAACTGAAATGTTCGGACTGTCTCATCAACACAAGACTGGATATAGTCCTGGTGATTTCAATGTACAAAAATGAACAGATTTTATGACTCCATGTGTCTGGTTATGTATATTCCTTTAACTGTACAATTCAGAGCTCTCTGTATTTCCATCTTTCTAGGGACACCAGGGAAGACATGTTGCATTTGTTTTTCTTTCAATTTTACTTGTAAATTTCATTTTTTATTCATAGATTCAGTTCTTTCTTCATAAATGGTAGTTGAAATGATGATTTTACTTTTTTTTATAAAATAAGTAAACATAGAAAACATACTTTATATTTCAGGTGGGACCATTTCATAAACATTTTATATTATAGGAATTTCTTCATAAAGCAATGGTTCCTTTACTACTGGTAAATTTCAAGAAACATATTAAAACAATCAATTTTAGAAATTGTTATTTTGTAGTTTCATTTCTCTGATATCATCCATAGCAATTGATAGTAGAACTTGAAATGTATAGCATAATAAAATTACAAACTAATCTCACATACAAATGTATATTGAAAAGCCTAAAGTTCAAACATAAAATCCATCAATAAATTAAAATAAAAAAAGATTTTTAATATTAGGAAATTTCTTAATGTAATGCATCATATCAGTAGGTGAAGGGAGAAATACTGTATATTCATAATGATAGATGCCCCCAAAATGAAATTGAGCATTCATCCTTCCTTTTAAAAATTTCAGCAAACCAGTAATAAAGGGATAAATACACATTACAAAGTTAATGTTACATAACTTACACTTAATGACCTTAATGATCAAATACTAGAGGCAAAATAAATCAGACACAAATCCATAACAATGTAAGGGTAACAAAACAACAGTGAGATTGTGAAATACCCTGTAATCCTTCCTAACAAATAGTATGTTGTAAATCAAGGTAAAAGTAAGCCTTGTATCAAATTACTCAAACTAAATAGACATTTCCATTTAACTTTGGGGCAAGACAAAGTTGGCCATTATGGTAATTATTTTTTAACATCCTGTTGGGAGTTATCATATAACTATTAAGAAAAATATTTAAAGATTATAAATAGAGCAGAGAGAAGGAAGGAGGGAGGATGTGGAGGAAGGGAAGAGCAGAGAGAGGAGGGTGGGAAGTGGGTGCGGGACAGAGGGAGGTGGGTGGGTGATGGGAGAGGGACAGTGTGACACAACTTTTGGGGGCGGGGCACAATTATGAGGGACTTTACCTAACAAATGCAATCAAGATAACTTGGTTCTTTGTATCTGCAATGAATCCCCAACAATAAAAAAAAAATAAAATAAAAATTATAATCAAAAGAGGAAAATAAATATTAATTGCTGATGACATAATTTTCTACTTTGGAAACTTAGGAGAACTAACCAAAGACCTACTGGAACTTATCTGTATATCAGTATAATGATGTAGATTTAATAGACTGAATACAATAGTGACTTCAAATTCCTCTACATACTTGTAAATTATAAACACTTAAAAAAAAGAAAATATTCAGAAAAGAAAACAGACGATTACAGTAATGTATTTATCTTTGTTCAACGATACAGTAATGTATTTATCTTTGTTCATTCTTTACATGGTTTTTGTTTCTAGTCCTTACCTTAAACATTGTTATTGTTATTAAATTTTAAGCCTTTTAAATTCTGTGAAGGCAAAATGTAGAAACCTAATGAACACATGTATATGTAAAAATAAAAAAAAAGGGCCATATGTAATATATAAAATTCTAAGCAACTACAAGTTATAAATTTCTAGAATCTTTGTGAAATAAGTGACACACAATTTTCAATGGAATTTGATGGAAAGGTGAAAATAAAAAAACATATTTTTTCTTCATCACATAGAGTAAGATTACATTTCCTAAATTCAAGTATACATATAAGACCATCCCAACTCAAATTTTAACTTTAAGAAGCCATCGTAAACTGGACCAAATATTTATAAACATCATTTGGATTGATAGTTCTTTGGAATTAAAATAGCAAATGTGGAAGGAGCTTCTCTCATAATCATAAAAACTTTGATAAACATACTATTTATAAAACAACATATTAACAGTAAAAAATGCATGTGTAGAATAAGGCAAAAGTAATAAAAATTCAAAGGCAAAGGCATTTATGCATAATTACTCCTGAATGAATCTTAAATTGTCACTTTAGATAGGTAGGATGACCAAATAGATTAATCAACAACTGGCAGTGGAATAATTGGCTAACGACAAACCCACCTACATCATATTTTATTCCAAAGTAAATCCTTAATGTATTAAAGACTTCTGGTTATTTTCACTTTATTTAATCATTAATTTTCAGGTTTTTTTTTATACCTCGTGTTGGTGAGGTACAAAAAAATATACTGTCAACAGAGTGTAAATTTTTACCAGATTTCTTCTAAGCAAAGTAATAATAATGTCTATTGTCTTAAAAACACTCATATATAACATCATTTTATGGTTAAAAATGCTTTTTAAATATTCAATAATATTTAAAAGGTCTTCATTATTACATGATAAAACTAGCAAAATCTTGCAAACACAAAGTATTTATCATTATAGGACTGGTTGAATAAATTAGACTATTTAAACAGTTAGTTGATCTGTGGTCATTAAAATAGACTATATTTGATTTGTGTAGAGAGATGTTCAGAATTTCCATCTTCTATCTTTTTCTCTTTGTTTCTCTGTATATACACATTGAACATATTTGCACATGCACACATACAAGCACACACATAAATTGTAAGTAAATGCATCATTAGGCCAATAATTATCAGAAGTAATAAGGTGATCTTTTAAAATTTCTTTTTCTTTGGCATTTTATGATTTTTTTCCTCTTCCCTACCATTATAAATTACTCATAAAATAGACTATTTTTATTTTTATTGGAAAATAATTGTAAGTGTTTGTGTGAAGGATATTTTTGTTAATTATACTTGCTTCGATTGCTAGTTGATTTTAGGTTGAGATATCTGTGGCCCTACCCAAACTATAAAAGTAGTCTTAATGACTGATACACCTTTACATCCTTCATGGTCCTACCATTCTGTTCAATGATTAAGAAATAGTGGTATATTAACATAGTGAATGTGGTACCATTATATTTACTGTAATTCTTTTAATTCTGAAAATACAGATATTAATAAACAGTAAACTTACAGCCTCTTCCTTTGAAAATCATTCAAATACTTCTGAGAACATAAAATAACACATGAGTCAATGAATGTGATGTGGACAAAGAGGATCTGCAGAGCTTTCTGGAGAAGAGAGTACTATGCTGTAAATAAGACTTAGGACTTAGCCAGGTGAAGAAGCAGGAAATGGGTCTATTACAGATGTGAGACAGGAAATAGAGATTGGAATCAAGAAAAAATTCAATCCTTAATTTTCTTTTGAAAAGTTGAATCACTGTATCCTAAAAGAGGGGAGGCAGCTAGATCTCCAAAAGACCTTCAGTGATGTGCTAACAGGTTTAAATTTTTTATCTTTAAAGTAGTGAAAGCCTTTGAAATAAGTAAAGTATGAAAAGAGGAAATGCTCACATACTATGTAAATGCATTTTGAGATTTATTTCATGTGTCCAGAATGCAGCAGTTCTTTAGAAACTTTAAAACACACTCTTGCTTCATGGTATACTGAATTTCAATGAAACACCTGTAAGTTTTCTTCCTATAAATTTTCCCTCATATGTATTTTTCCTTTTATTTAGCATGTATGGGCCTTGATTCATATTCTATACACATAAAGACAAAACTTACAAGATGTAAGCTTTGACAATTAAGTTCACAAACTCATCCTAGAAAAAGTGCTACATACCTTATTGCTGAATATTACTATGGCCACAAAGTACTCCCTTTGTTTGGGACGCTAACCTGTGACTATTTTACCCTTCAAAGTGATTTTGGAACTCTTTCTGGAATGGCCATCAGAACTGTCACCAACAAGCTCTGACAATTAAGTTCACTGACTTCCACCTTCCGCTTAAGTTGACAGCACTGTAAAAACAACTCAGTAAGGTTACCCGACCTTGGTATATGGATTTCTCAGCTGTGTCCATGTCAATGTGTGATGGTGTCTTGCTGAGTGGCACTCGTTGTAGTTGCATGATTGTGTCTGCCATATGAGGATAGCTCTGATGGGTCATGTCAGATGAAGAGTTCCAAAGTTACCTCGAAGGGTGGACCAGGCACTGGAGTCGAGGCATAGCTTCCCAAGGCAAGTATTTGCAGGTAAACTTGCTCTGATGCTCAGCAACAAGGTACGTAGCACTTTTTCTAGGATGAGTTTGCAAACTTCATTATGAGACCAGCATACACATATTAATAAGCAGAACATAAGAGAGTGAAATTCACAGCCAGAAATACCCAATAATGATAGGGAATAAACACGATTCAAGTGTGAAAACTTTCCCTGGGTAAGATAAGTGCAAAGACAAGTCTTCAAAGAAACAGTATGTACGAATTCACTGTGATGAGTAAACAGCGCTAATGTATGGAAATACACGCAAGTTAGCACAAACTAACTCACACATGGGGTTTTGAGACACAGTGGCGAGATCACAGATGAGTGAGTAAAGTGCTGGAACAATCACTTTTCCATATGGAAGGGGGGAAACACAAACATACTAAAGACGTAAAAGTCAAAACTTTAAAATGAGTGGTAGTGTAAAATATGGATGGCAGTGTCTTTTTCTCTATAAATAGACAAAAATTATGACAGATGAAACAAATAATGAAAAAATGAGATGATCTGTATGGGGAAGAGATATATAAAATTTATATAAAATTTTTGGTATCAGGATACATAAATTCTCCATATGAAAAGAAGGCAAACCAAACATAAAAATATGAAGAGACATAAACAGTCCAAAGACAGAGAAGCTCCAATGACCAAGAAATGTATACACCCTCAATCTCCTCAGAAATTCATACAATACAATTTCAAATTGTACTTGCTTTTATATTCATGAAATTAGGAAACATTAAAAAGTCTTATAACAAATGCAAAAGGAAATGAGGAAACAGACGCTCCATACATTTCTAGCAGAAGTGAAAAATAGCATAACTTTTTAAAATAACAAATTACCTAATGAATTTGGCTGTAAACATACCCGATAACTAAAAAATCTCATTTCCTTTTTTTTTCTGATAGAGTATCACCCTACATAGGGTGCTATGGTGTCATAACTCACAGCAACCTAAAACATTTGGGCTCAAGCAATCTTCTTACGTAGCCTCTATATATATAGCCTAATGTATACTACCCTTAATATACACTATACACCCATTTTATATATGGGCATATTGAGTAGGTACCAATCAAATCCAGGATAGTTAAGTCTGGGAATGGAGTAGAATGGCTTTTGTAGGTGAACACAGGGATTTCAAATTTAATTTCTTTAAAGGTATATTGAAAATAAATATGTCAATATGATAACCTTTGTCCATTTGTTTATACAAAGAAATGGGTATAAGAATGTAAAAGTACCCTTTACGGATTTCATGTTTTAAAAAATTTTGATTATGAAAACATAGTTGGATTGAGCTTTTCTGGAAAGATGGGATATGTTTAAGTTCAACCTGGAAATAATGGACCCCACAGCATAGTTAATAATTTGGGATCATGTTACTAGCGTGAAATGACAACTGGTATTTGAAACGCTTCTGGGAACTGCATTGAAGCATGCAATTTCTATCTGGCAATAGAAAGAACAACTAAGGTGATAGTTCAGGAAATATACTAAATATGATAAATAAATATTTAACTTAGCACTGACAGTGCAAAGAAATACGGTCCCTTTGTGTGAAGTACTGAACACAACATCTCCTAGGAATAAATTGCAAAATTGCACACTTTCCTATAGATGTGTGATAACATAGCATCCCTTCTCTTGGCTACTCATAGCATTGCCTTCTCTGCCAATGTCAGGCCCAGGAAGGGGCTTGACTAATTGGATTTCAGCATTCATAGATAAATCAAGCCCGGAACTCTTGTGTTTTGGTAAAAACCAACAACTTTGGTCTTTAATCATCCTGATTTGGAGATTTTATGACAAGAGAATGTACAACTTAATGATGTATTTTTTGGCTTGCTCCTACCTTTGTATAATGGGGAATATTATGCTGTTTTATTTTTTGAGTTTATCCATGAGAAGTCCAAATTTCAGTCATTTTATTATAGTGTCTGCCTATGTCCTAGCCGTTGCTTAAGTAATGTCTATGCCAGAAAAATTGGCAGAATTCAACTAAAACTTCTTTCTTGAGTTTGAGTACAGTATAGTCAGTCTGTCAGGTGTTTAATGGCTTTTACCTTCTATGTATACGTCAAATAACCTACATATGTGTATAAACATACGTGCATACATATGAGAAGGATATTTTCACGTGTGTGTTTGTGTGTGTATGTAACACCTGTAGAGATAAACAGCTTCAGAAGTAGGCAGAGAGATGCCATCTTTGACTCTTCTGCTGAATGACTTATGACCTCTCATATTCACTTTTTTGTCTAAAGCTATAACCTCCTAAGCTAGAACAACAGATGCACCTTGGAACTTCCATTGTTGCTAATGAAAAAAGTCACATACTGTGTAGGAATATATCCTCTGTGTTTGAACATAACTGATCAATATTTGAAAAAAAAAAAAAAGCCCTGTAATGTTTTATAAGGTCTATTTCCACATAAGCACTATGTGGATGTACATTTCCAAATGCAAGAATTCTTAATGTTATTGACATATACTTAATGTGTGTTTGTGTGTGTGTATATATACTAAAAAATCTGGCATTAGCTAACATTTTGACCCTTTTATTAGCGGGGCATGAATAACACAACTGTTCTGAAAGTTCTTTGGGCCAAAATGTAGGAAAGGCAAACAAAATCTCGGGAACCAAAGAGGATCGATGTCAGAAAGGAGTAATAAAAAGTTAAGTTTTAATACTTAAACTTCTGTGCCTGGATAAGCTGAATTGGATGTAGTGGGATGAAAAAGAAGCAGAAGAAATTGAGTGCAGATACAAGAAAAAACTAAGAGACAGACATGAGAAAAAAAAAAAAAAAAACATTGCAACATGCCCTCCCTAAGGAACATCTGCACCTTGGACTGTAGTTCCAGGACAAGTATAGGAGTCTGGAAAGAACACTATTCTGCAGGTCAAGGGACAAGGATTTTAAAATCTAACTCTACTGTAACAAAGTTGTTGATTTCTGGTCAACCTATCTCTTTTTATGGGTCTTGTTTATTCACCCAACTCATTCTATATCTCCATGTCACTCCATGGTACTATAAACCCTTGTAATCTCTTTTTGCCATACTCAGATTACTGTTAATTAGGTGTCATTCTTTTATCTCATCTACCTTATGTAGCATTTCTTCTTTCATTTTCATCATAGCATTACTAAAATCTGGCTTTTGCAAAAAAGTTTAATCTATTACATGACCAAACTTCTAGAAATTCATAGTCTAGCCTTCATATTACACTAAAATTTCCTACTTCCTTTAATAAATCCCAAGACCATAGTCATCTGCAAACATCAACTTCCATGGAATATCTTGACATTGCAGAACCATCATCTTTCCCTTCCCTCTCCCGGTCCTTCCTCCCACAGCACTTTACCATAATAGGTTTGAGTCTTTATCTCAATCCCACCAGGTGGTGGAGTATTATTGGAAAAATGTAATAATAAATTCAACTTAGTAAAGAGACCAGCATAATTATAATTTGGGTAAAGTACAAAATTATTTGCAAAAGAGAAGGTCACAAAAATAGACCAGTCAGCACATTTAGAATAGAGATTAACAACATTGTCAAAATAGACTCAACAATGCTCACATATGGACTACCAAATTCTTCATCCCGGTATTCACCATCAGCATCTTAACATATGAATGAATGATAATGATCTTAGATGTTTAGAAAGATCAATTGGCCTCTCTAAATCTAGCTATACAGGAGCAGTTCAGGTAGGCTTGTATGAATATTTGTGAGAACCTCCACATCAGAACCCAAGGATTTCATCAATCCCATGTTCATCATGATACAACACGGACTATACTGGAGTGAGATTCAGTATAGTCAGGCCTCAGTATAGCCCTTATAGATTTTATTTAACATTCCCAATCTCCACCAACTAAAGCAGAATGATCATAATAATTTTCTGAAGTCAGAGCTATGGTATTAATGATGGAATTAGTTTCCCAAATGTTCTTTGAGAGGCATGCTAACTGGCCTTCAGACCTGCTGTACAGCTGTCCTACCTAAAATTAAATTTTAATTCAAGAAGGCTGGAGCCTGACTTGACGCCTGTGGCTCAAGCGGCTAAGGCACCAGCTATGTACACCTGAGCTGGCTGATTCGAATCCAGCCCAGGCCCTCCAAACAATGACAGCTGCAACCAAAAAATGGCCGGGCGTTGTGGTGGGTGCCTGTAGTCCCAGCTACTTGGAAGGCAGAGGCAGAAGATTTGCTTGAGCCCAGGAATTGGAGGTTCCTGTGAGCTGTGATGCCATAGCACTCTATCTAGGATGATAGCTTGAGGCTCTGTCTCAAAAAAAAAAAAAAAGAATGCTGGAGCCTGAAGCATTGTGACTTGAGGCCCTGAGTGAGTGTAAGAGTAGGTCATATTGGTCCTCTCATGACAAGGCAACAGTTAAGGATGATCACATAAACAACACAGAATGATAAGAACATAGAAATTTCAAAGGGGAGAAATGAGATGGTTATCTAAGAAGGACATCAGTTCAACCAATGACAATCTCAAGAGCATGAGCTGAGACACAGAATTTGGCAAATACATGGTATTGAGATAAATAAACTAGAAAGCTATGCTGGAAACTGAAGGATTCTGAGTAGATGGCATAGAAGAAATATCTGGACTGCTTGCTGCGTAGAACTTGGTTATGAATTGATCCGTCTATAAGCTTTCTATAAAAATGTGATTATAAAGTTCATCTCTATGCTTCCTTCAGCTAGGATGGATGGATGGTTGGGTGGAGAGTGAGATAAAGAAACAGATATCAATGAAATTATAGACAAAATACTTTTATGTGTTTTAAATTACAAGTTGCTTTTATTTTCTAACCTATCTCTAAAAGCATTAACATGAGACATTTTTAGCCATGGAATTCTGCCAAGTATTTGCATTGTTAATGAAGTGGGCAGCTCAGTGGCTAAAGATTCAAGTTCTGTGGAGTCAGAAAGAAACCCCAGAAGACTTGAAATTAACTGTGTGGTATATTTTAATATATGAATATTTCTATATAAGTTTCCAAAGTTTATATGGATTGATTGTCCCTTTATCTCTCTTCTTGGAATAATTCTTAGTGCTATACAGTGAAAGTCTTGACTTTGAATTTAGATGGATCTTTCTTTAAAATTCCTTCATTGACATTGCAAGGTGTTTGACCTTGAGTTGTTATCCTAACCTCTTCTATCCTAAGTTTACCTCATCTACAAAATGGAAACATCAATATTTTAGCACGTTGCCATGGAAATTAATGGAATGATTCACATAATGTACCCAATGCAGGAGTGCCACATAAGGAATTCTCTATAAATGAACTTTCATGAGTAACTTTATGAACTTTCAGAAAAGGTTATGGTATGTAGAAAGGGACAATGATGAGATAAGATTCATAGAATTATACTGTGTAGTACAAAATTGTATCACAAATTAAATGGAAAAATAATTTGATGCAAACATATTAGAAACTATGAAAAAGTATCTTAATATATTCTCTGCGACTGCTACATTCATAACATAAATAACATCATAAAGTCCAAAAGGCTTACGTCCTTCTAATTGTTAGTTGTAAATTACTAACTTATTTAAAGAAAAACGTCTTTAAAAGTGTTTAGAAATAAAACCTTGTTATAAATATTTTTTGTTTTTTTTGTTGTTGTACAAGTAATATATGTAGTTACAAAAAAAAAAGCAGATGAGCAAAAGTATATTTTTAAAACTCACCTGTTATTCTATCTCTCTGGGAATCACTGGGACAGCATTGTGAATTTCCAGTTCATATACATATCTGTGTATGCAAATGCACATATACTTAAAAAAAACTCATCTACTCATGTTACAAAAATATTACTTGGTATCATTCATATTCAACTATACATCCATTTTTAATGTCCATAATTTACTTCCCAAATAAAACATGCTGCAATACACTGTGCAATATGGTGACTGAGCAAAGGATTCCACATGCTCTTAGGAAGAAGCAGCTCTAGAGACCAGAGGCTTTTGGAAACTAGGTTATAATTTAATTTCATAAAATAAAACGCCTTGTTCTATTTAAATTTTTACCTGATTATAAAGCTATATTTTATTCCACTTGGAAAGCAGGGCTTGCTGGTTTGTGAAATACTGTGTGATCTTTGAATGAAAATCCTAAATATTATTATAACCATTAGTTTTCACATAGTAATAACCCCTGACTAGAAAAGGCATTGTTTTGTTTTCCTGCTGCACTAAGGGACATTATTGCATTTTTGGCTCTAGCTATTGCTATTAATTCTCCAACTTTTATGACCATGAACCACTGTCTTCAAAATCTTTTCTTCCCATTTTCATCAATATAGCTATATATAACCTTGCTTTTGCAATGAGAAAACACAGACTAACAGTGCATTACAATTGGCAGGCTTATGCAAAATTAAATATTACCTGTTGTCTTGAGCAGACCTTTCCACCAGCTCTGAATCTATAATCACTTTTCATATGGACCCCATCCATTAATTTAGGTGCTTGAAGACAATCAGTAAGCAGTAATACTGGCATCCTATATTAATTTATTAATAAGTAATAGGAACATTGGAAATGTCCACTCTTTAGCACTCAAAGTCACTGAAATTTAATTAACAATGACTATATACCTAGGATGAAAGACCAATAGTTTCTTTTTTTTTTTTTTTTTGGAAGTTATAAAAAATTTATTTCCCCCCTCCAAACTTAACAGTTATAACTAAAGTTTATGCTGTTGTAAACAAAATTACCATAGAAATGTTTATGACTTGAAAATATTAAAAAACTGTCATAGAACATTTTATTTTAAATT
>CAUYON010015943.1:0-23317 GCA_963573935.1 Arctocebus calabarensis | reverse complement strand
CAATTCCTGGGCTTAAGCGAGTCTCTTGCCTCTGCCTCCCAAGTCGCTGGGACCACAGGCGCCCACCACAACGCCCGGCCATTTTTTGGTTGCAGCCATCATTGTTGTTTGGCGGGCCCGGGGGCTGGATTCGAACCCACCAGCTCAGGTGTACATGGCTGGCGCCTTAGCCCGTTGAGCCACAGGCGCCGAGCCTATTTTATTTTATTTTATTTTTTTTTGAGACAGAGCCTCAAGCTGTCACCCTGGGTGGAGTGCTGTGGCATCACAGCTCACAGCAACCTCCAATTCCTGGAGTCAAGCGAGTCTCTTGCTTCCGCCTCCCAAGTCAGGGTTTGAAATTTTTGATAGTAATACATTATCTTTTATTAAAACCAAGAAATAAACCAGAATAGTCTCTTCTGCACCAAATATCACCCACTGAAACCTATACCATGCACATACATGCACGCCCATGGGGCCCTGCTCACACAGTGGCTTAGAATGGGAGTTCCAATCAGGGTTCAATCAGAAGTTTGTAGTCAATACACCATATGATACAATTATGTACAAAAAAAGGCTGGGATTTTATTTTCAAATTGGCTTTGGGGCACTGGAACTAGAAATGGGGAGGGGTGTGTCTTAGGTCTCCCTACCTCTATCACCAGCTAAGCGCACTTAGACAGGAGCAGGGCTTTCGGCCTAAGGCCCTAAAGGTCCCACTAGCTCTGAATTAGAGAGTTGGGGCAGCCCCCAGGGGGGATCATCTCCCAGGAGGCAGGAAAGTGTGTGACAGCTAACCAGGCATGAGGGACCAGTCCCTCAGGGTGGGCTGGGGTCAGAGAGAGAAGAGTAGGATTAAAACCACGAGAAGAACCCCAAGTAGCACCACGATGGCACACCATTGTCGCCAGTCTGGGGGCAAGAAGAGTCAGAAGTCACATGAGAGGGGGTAGCATCTACGACCTGCCCCCACCAGGACCTACTGGCACCTGGGGGACTCACCACTTGTCATGTGAGACACTTTGGCCATCTTCCTGAGGACCCCATCCATCCGGGACTGAGTGTTGTCCATCTCATGAGCAAAGGCATCAAGCATGCTGCAAATACCAGGATGTAATCAGTTCCCAAAGGGTCTAAGCACACCAGGATGGCTGAGGGCCCCTGCCCCTGGACCACCTCTGAGGGCCTAGCCTCACATGCCCTGTTCGTCCAATTCCTCCCCAACACGGCCAGACATGTGTTTCAGAACCCGGATGCTTCCAGACACCATTTCCAGCTGTTGATCTTGTTGGTCTATGATTAGCTGCAGAGCAGAAGGGTGGTAGGGGCAGTTGGCAGGGACCTCAGAACGGTCTGCTGCCTCTTCCATCCCAGGGCCTGGCCACCCATACAAACCTGCTGCATGGCCTGCTGTTCCTCAAAGTAGCGAGAGGTGGCTGAGACTGCACTGGCATCTAGCAGGTCACTGGGTGACTTCTGGGCAGCTGGCTTAGCTGCCAGCACCTGTGCAGACACAGAACACAGGCTCAGGGAGGAACACCTGAGCAAGGCTTGTTTGTGGCACATCCACAAGGTGCTAAGTCAGGAAGGTAGTCTCTGGGACAGGACAGTCTGGGTTCCCCCCAAGACCATGCCTCCCTGTGCCTTAGTTTTCTCATCTATAAAATGGGGAGAACATTAATCCTTATTTCCTGGGGTTGGAATGAAGATTTAATGAATACATGGGGGACACACTAAGTGACCATTGCACATTAAGTGCTAATAAATATTACCTTTTATTGTTTTCTTGAATTATTATTTCATAATGGAGTCAGAAGGCTGCAGACAGCAGCCCAGGTTTGAATCCTGTTTCCATCACTTACTAGGTGCACGACCTCAATCGAGTGGCTATTCCCAGGGCTGGCAATAGGCAAAGTGACTGCAAAGCATTCAGCAAGGAGTTATTATTAGATATATTTTAGATTTTGACCTTTAATCCTTAAAGTGGCACATCTGGAAGATGCATAGGCAATACAGGATGCCAAACTGATGAGGGCTTCAGCTCTCTACCCTTCCAAACCCCTTGTGGGCTTATGAAGACATAGAGAAAAACTGTTTTGTTTTTGTTGTTGTTGCTTGTTTGTTTGAGGGAGTCTCACTTTGTTGCCCTCACTCAAGCGATCCTCTTGCCATAGCCTCCTGAGTAGCTGGGACTATAGGTGCCCACCATAATGCCAGGCTATTTTTAGAGATGAGGTCTCACTCTTGCTCAGGCTGGTAAGCTGGGGCTTTTGATAAGGGAAGACTGGACACACAACATGGAGGAGAAGGATAGACAGAGGAGTCAGAGGAACACGTGCACAAGTGGTATGCACACAGGGCAGGCACACTCACTTGGAAAGTGGGAGAGAGATACATCAGGACCAGACACAGTTGTGCTCAGAGGCTGAGTGCACACACTTGAGTAGGTTAGGTACACAAAGACAAAAGCAGGCATACATTCTGGAAATAGCAGTGCACAGAGCAAATGGCATGGAAACAAAAGAGATAGGTATACAGCCCCAGGCCTCTGCTCCCCAACAGGAAACCAGCATAAACTTGAAGGAGAAAGTAGAGAGGTACCCACAGAAATCTACACACAGACGGCTCAGGTGTATGCATCCAGAAAGAGATGTAGGTAGACAGCCAGAAGACAGCTGCACACAGAGCAGATGGACACTGACACACGCAGGGATCAGGCTGGCTCTCAAAGGGGTACATCACTCAGAGAGCCTAGGGTGGGAATGTAGGGTCAGCGTGCCTTACCTCTCTGTTATTCCTCTCCATGAAGGCTATGGCTGTTGGGCTGACCATATGGTCCTTCATTTCCTGGAGGTGAGGACAACATTAGGGAGTAAAGACATTTTAACCTCCCTACAGCACCACTGCCCCAAGCTGTCTTCACCTGGACGGCCTCCCGCATCCTCTCGACAAACTCCTTTCTCTCCTGCAGGTCTCCAGCTGGGAGCTTGAACTTGCCTGGGTTGGATTCCACTATCCGTGAGCTGAGAGTCAAAGGTCAAAGCCAGAGCCAGATACCCACCTCCCTCTACGCTTCCCCTCCAACCCCACTCAGCAGCTCCCAAGTGTCTATCCAGCTTTCCCAAGGGCTAGCTCTCTGTGGCCCCCGCCACCCCTGCAATGGGTTTTCTCATGCCTCGCCACGCAAAACCCAGGATATCGATGGTCTCTTCCAGGTCCTCGAGGTCCCACTCAATGCTGCGTAGGCCATTCCGCAGCTCATTGGTCGTCCAGTCTAGTTCCTCGCGTCCCACTGCCGCGCTCTCCTGCAGGAGCTCGCACCAGCGCTGGTATAGACCGCGGGCCGTGTTCACCGCCTTTTGCACCTCGCTGTAGGCAGGGGCACAGCGGGCGCGGCTGGGCACAGGCGGTCCTCTCGCCTGCTCCTGCCTCCTGCTGCGCCCCCAAGCGAAAGGGGCGTTCAGAAGCACCCATATCCTCTTTGCGTACCCCTCCTATTCGGCCTCAGGGCAACCAAAGAGCCCCGACGACCGTGCCCAGCCCTCCTGACACGCTCTGGCCCGCACTCGAGAACTGGCTGGCTTGGGGACTGAGCACCTTCCGCCCTCTCCCGTCGTTGTCACTCACCCTCGGACGACAAAAAAAGGGTCTTCGAGAGACATGTCAAATCCCTCTCCCAACCCCCACCCCCCCAAGCCGAATCCCCTCCTGGCTAGGGTTTGCTGGTCGGTAGTCTCCCACTTTAGGAGGACACACCGCCGCCCCCGCCCCCGTCACACCACCATCGAGAGCGAGCCTCCAGCAGAGAAAGAAAGGCCTTAAAGTACAGAAATTTCCGCCCTCTCTGCGGCCATTTTGATTATGGGCAAAGACGGCTTCCGGTTCGCATGTCCCGCCCCTCCGTCTCCACGTGCCTTACGGCGTTACCAGCAGTGTCCTAGTTCTGTCTAGCTAGGTTTAGGTCAGATCTCTGCATCTTGCTTCGAGACCTAGTCCCTCGGATTTGTTGCTGCTCAACCTCAGTTTCCCTTCTGAGCATTGTAAATAATAATCACTCAGACGGGATTATGGCTAGGGGCGAGGCTCTTTCCATTTGTTGAATCTTTTGACAAATTCCCAGAGCTGGCACTGGGATTCGGTTCTGGGAGATCGTCCAGCCTAGGGTCCCGAGTAGCAGGTTACAGCAGAATTGAAGAGAAGGATCCTCCCTTCCTCCCAGCAGGAGCGGATAAAGAGCAGGAATTCTACTGCTGGGGGGACGGGTTCTGCAAGACTCCATCCTCTTTTCTGCAAAAGAGTGGGAGGATGCCTCGAGGTTGCCTTGGGGCTGGGTGGCTGTGGTGGTGGGGGGGCAGAGATACCTGTTGGGGGAGGGCCACCTTTCAGAGCGTGTGTGGAGGTGGATTTCTCCGTGAGCGCAGAGTCTAAGTTCGAGCTCCGAGGGGGTTAAGGGAAGGGGGTGTATTGGCTTTGATAAAGGTCTCCCGGGCGGTCCTCTGTGTGTGGGATCTCCGTCTGGGGAGGGGTCAGGGACTCATAGGGTTGCCTCCGTGTGACAGAGGTGCCCTGTATGGCGTCTCTGGGAAAGAACTTCTTTGGGGGTGTTGATCTTGAGCGGGGCGGGTCTCCCCCGGAGGGTGGTGGGTGGGATGTCTGAGTGAGTCCTCGAAGGTTCGCCACTGTGCGTGTCACAGTCTCTGTGTGGGGTCTCAGATAGATAATGCCTGGGCTGCAGATGTCATTGTGGTATCTCCGTGGTGGCTGGGGGGCGGGGGCGGGGCCTCCTTAGCCGGTCGCCGCAATGTGGCTGCATAGCTGAACGGGAACAGGTTATGTGGGGGACTTCTAGGAGGGAGTAATAACTGTTGAGTCCTCATGTGAGGAGGTGGAGCGAGACGAGACGTGAAGGGTGCTCCAAAGCAGGAGAAGGCAACTGGGGGTGGGGGAGGGCAGAAATAATTTGGGAGGGGGCCTGCAGGGGAATAACTGGGGTCTCCGTCGGAGGAGGGAGGATACGATGAAGAGATCCTCAGCAGGTCGCCCCTTGTGCTGGCAGGGTGGTTACATAGGGCTTGGAGGAGATGGCGTCTATGCGAGTCCTGAGGTAGCCCCTAGCCGTGACAGGGTGATTTCCTGGCCTCACGCCTAACTGGCCCCGGGTGGGAAGGAAGTGAAACCTTCTCTCCCTCCCCATCCGCTAGTTTGGAAGTGGATCAGGAGGCCTGGGGCTCCAGCCAGAGCTGGAGAGCCAGGAGCAGAGAGGGGGGAGGGAAGGGGGAGAGGAGAGGGCGTGTTCAGAGCCCAAAGCTCCGTTTCCCCGGAAGCCCGCGGTCGCTCACTACAGCAGTCCCGGCCCCTGTACTTATATGGGCAGCCGGAAGTGTCTTGTCAGCCAGCGCTACGTCACTCCTTCCAAATTTAGCTGTAGAAGTCAGCGCCGTAGGCGGAAAGGCTTTAATGGCCAGTCTGGCGGGAGAGGGATGAGGGATTCACCCCTTAAAGGGCCCTCACCACGAATGAACGTTAGTTTTCGAATACATTTTGCATCCCTTTTTTGAGGAATTGGACTTAGATTTTTTTGGAATGATCGCAGCTAGCGGAGGGTGAGGCCGATGCTTTCTATCTGCTCTTTCTCTACATCGCTCGAGTTTGCAGCTCGAATTCGAAGCCCTCCTCCCAGGGCTCAGAGGCGGAGGCCGGACCTGTAGTTTGAGGGGCGACAGCCACGTGTTCCCCGGGACTGTCATGCGGCTGGGTCTGCCGGCTTACAAGTGTCAAGCTCACCCGTGCAGCTCGTGTCTCGAGAAACCAAGGGTGGGGGAGCGCTACTTGGTTCAGAGCGTGGGAGCTGCAGCCTGGGCTGCCCGCAAGGTGGGCAATTTCGCTCCCGAGCCTGCTTACTGCCTATAAACTAGGGACGTACGCTAGACACAGAAGAGCTGGAGCCCCTAAAGGGCTCCTTTCACTCCAGAAAGTTCATTTTATTCGTTTAGCAAATATTGGGCTTGTGACTCTGCCTTGGTTTCGTCACCTGAAAAAAGCAGATATGCTCAATTAGGTAGGTATTAATAAAAGGAAAGCGTTTAACAGTTCCTTGCATGTAGTAAATAATCTGCATGGTTATTGGTGCAGAAGATGTTCATTAGGCGCTTGATAGATGCTAGAAACAGTGAGTGCTCAGCTAGAACCTGGGTCTTCCCTAATACAAAGAGAAACTTGACCCTAGGACATGCTGGGGCTGCCAAAGGCATGTGGGTGGGCCGTGAGGTTCACCTTTGGCACCCCACACTACGCCTGCTCTGGTGGTATGGCTGGACTCTGAGAAAGGAGACCACCTCGCGAGCTCGGCGTGGAACAGGAGACGCTCCTTGCCCAGGATTCCTTCTCTTTTCTTCTCTGGGTAAATTGCACCCTGTCGCTTTAAGGAGTCTCCAGCCTCGGTGGAGTGGAAAGCCCGGATGCCGTCTTCTGATTGGGCGGGGCGTCTTCGTGACGTAATTCGGGGTATAACAGGGCCCAGGTGGCAGGCACTCGGGTAGAGCGTCTTAGCTGTATTACTGCGTCTTTAGGCGTGTGATAGAGGCTTGAGCTAGCCGGTTGTCGGGGTTGAACCTTCTCCCTGTCTTGTTCATTCCAGCAGTCCCTATTGCCCTCAACCGTCAACCGTCGAGTTGTCATGGAGGTGCAGAAGGAGGCACAACGAATCATGACCCTGTCTGTTTGGAAAATGTACCACTCGCGCATGCAACGCGGTGGTCTGCGGCTGCACCGAAGTCTGCAGCTGTCGCTGGTCATGCGCAGCGCTCGGGAGCTCTACCTCTCAGCCAAGGTGGAGACCCAAGAGCCAGAGGCCTCCTTTCAGCCAGCCCACTCCTCTGACCCTCGCCTGAATCCGCCGCGGGAAGCGGGAGCCCGAGCCGAGGTAGCTTCCCTGGACGGAGAGCAGCCCTCCCTGGAGCCCATGGACACGCAGGAGGCGCCGAGAGCTGAGGAGGCCCCTGCCAGTGGTGCCCCGCGCCCGGCCAAAGGGAACCGCAAGCGGCGGAGTAGCAGCCTTAGTGATGGAGGGGACGTCGGACTGGTCCCAAACAAGAAAGCCCGTCTGGAAGAAGAGGAGGAAGAGGGCTCGGCGTTATCGGAGGTCCCAGATCGTCTGCAGCGCTCTCCCGCCCAAGCAGAGGGCGCCTTTCCTAACCTGGCTCGCGTCCTACAGAGGCGCTTCTCCGACCTTCTGAACCGCAACCCAGTGGCCCCCTCGACGCCGTCGCCCGCCTGCGAGGCAAAGACGGCCTGCCGCCCGGCGGACAATATGCTGAACGTGCTCGTGAGGGCCGTGGTGGCCTTCTGAAGATCCCGAGCACCGCTACCAGAACCCAGAGCGCGGGTCGAATCTTTGGCCCAAGTACGCAGATCCAAGGCGAGCCCTTGCTCCCCCAGGGGAGCACCCGCGGAAACCGTGGAGAGAAGCCGTAGCCGCCGCCGGGCTGTTGAGAGGCCCGGAGAGGAACTCTGTCCCTAGGGAGCCGTCGCCTTGTGTGTACAGCAACGGCAACGAGGAGTCTGAGCTTATGGGCACTGGCGCCTTCCACTGAGACCTGCCGCGCCCACAGGTGCTGTCTTAACGGACTGGGACGTGAACCTTTCCCTCTCCTGCATTGGGAAAGGGAAATCTCCTCAGGGTCAGACTTTATTTTTTACTGGGGGCTGTGTTGCTCCTTCAAGGGTTATCAATAGTTGGTGTTTGCGTTTCCAACCTCGGAGAATTCCAGGCACTCCCCTTCCCCTTCCACTGATATGCTTGTGCAAGCGGTTATCGTTGCGTCATGGGGCAGACGTGAGGAACTTCCTGCTGCCTTGAGTGGGTGTGGGGCCTGGGAGGAGGTTCTGGGGTGTGAGCCTACCCTGGGAGGGGGAGGAAAGTGGCCCGAGTCACTTCGCCCAGGCATGCTGCTGGTTAGTTGCCTTGCGCTCCTGAGGCTTCGGGTGGGAGCAGTGGGGTTTGACATTCAACTTTTTCTCGTTTGGTGCGTAAGAGGTGGCGAGTGTGTTCCTAGTCTCAAGTGTAACCCTCCCTCAGACAAAGGGATGCGGTCAACCCAGACGTCCCGTTCTGAATCACGAAAATATAGAGGTTGGTGGTAGAGGAAGGCAGTGTTCAAAGCACTGTAAGGCTAATAAGCTGGGACCAGTTACTAGTGAAGACTGGACCAGTGTTGGGAGGGGGTGAATTCTTCCGGAGAGTTTCTGAGGATCTGTTTACTTTTCTCGTGGTGGATTCTTTTAACTCCGTTTACCTGGAGTTTTTGTTAGACATATCAGATAGGAAAATAAAGGCCATTTTAGTAAAAAGTGCCGTCTGGTTTTCTTCTCTGCTGGGGGAGGGGCGGGGTTAAAGGGTCAGGCGCTGCGGTGGCTAGCTAGGGCTCCAGGAACCGGTCAGACCGGTTACCACGTGGGCAGTAGGAGGCCAAGCCTCCTTTGCCCCAAACTTACTGTGCTGGTGGCACTCCACTCCGACTCTCCGTTGACCCTCCTATTTAGAGGTTTCCTCGAAATTCCCCTAGGACGCAGGGGGTGGTGGGGAAAGAGGGCTTTCTGAATTTGAGGATTTGAGAAGATACTACCTGGTACTGTGTTCAAGCAGAGTTGGGGACCCCCTATCTCCTTTGGAACCTTGAAGGATGGCTTCTCCTTCATTCTGTTGAGGGTAGGGATAACTCCTTCCTACCCTCAACAGAATCAGCTCTGGCATAGTCCCTTAGCCTGGGGTGGAGCTGATTGTGTCAATTCCAGTCTCTGGCAGGAAGGTGAGCTCCCAGTCTGTTTCCTCATCTGTGAAATGGGCTTTTAAATAGCTTTCTCACTAAGCGTTAGGTTTAGAAATGCCGGTGGGAGCCCTAGTTATTTGCTTGAGTCATGTCCCACCCCAAATTAAGCCACCCACAGAGCAAAAAACCCTTCAAGTTTCCCCTGCTTTGTTTTAGGAGAGGTGCTACTGGCGTGGCCTCAGGGTAAGGGGAACTGGGCTGTTGAGAGGTCAAAGGAACGGCAGGTGCGGGGAAAGGAGGCGGCTGGAGTTTCAGTTAAAGGGCCCGCCTCCCCTCAGACTGCTGCTTCGCCGGCGCTGGCTTCCCGTGACCCCCGGAGGCCCTCTGACCCTGAGGCCGGAGGGTGCAGTGGAGGGGCAGACCGGCTCCAGAACGTCGTCTGAAGCCATCTTGGGCCTCTGGCTTCCCTCCTGCCGCAGCTACCCTCCCTAGAGGATTGTGAAGGGACGGCGCACCCCTAGACCCTCTGCCCGGGATATCTAGCCAAGCTCATCTCTTAAGCTGCCTATTTCCTTCCAGGAAAACGTAGAGGACTTATAGCACCACCCACTCTGAGTCCCAACCCTTAAGTTCCCAAGGGGCAACTGGGGGCATTGGCGCGCCATACCCTAGGCGGTAGCTCAAGGCATCAGCATCGAAGCAACTCCCCCGCAAGCCTAGCCCGGCCTGGGAAGTCCCCGACGGCTAGGAACAGGGCCGCCTCGCATCCTTTCGCAGGAACCGCCAGGCCCTTCCTTCCGCAGGAAGCCACTTAGCCGACCCTTACCCCCTGCTGGGCCTCTTAGGCGTTTCCGCTGGCAATCACTTGGGCTGGGGGCTAGAGGTGATGGGACGGAAGACCTGGCTGGAGCAATCCCCCTACCCACATCCCCTTAGGATATATCCATCTCCAAGACACCATTTGATCCACCACGATACCGCAAAATTGAAAACTTGTCACAGACACACCCCATTGATGAGGACTGGAGGACTGAACAATAGCTGTGAAAATTAAAAGATCATTTACCCTACAACCAGGAGATTTCCCGAGGGAACCCCAGGCCTGCAGCAGGAGGCTCCAGCAGGGTGTTTGCTGCAGCACTGTACGAAATTGGCACAAATTGGCAAACAGCCTACATGCCCAACCAGCCAGTTCAATGTAGACTATCCCTGGCTACTCCCTAGAGAATACCAGGCCTGAGCTAGATAGATCTACACACACAGGCAACACAACACAAGAAACCTAGAACCATGTGTGAGTGACAGAGCCAAATGGCCAGCTCTACAGTTTGCTGTACAGCCCTGAGCAAGTCACTTCACCTCTGGGCCTCAGTTTCTCTGCCTATAAATTGGGGATAATATAAGTCCCTGCCTCCTTGCAGAAATTAAGTGATATCATGTGTGTACAGTGCTTAGCATAGTGCCTGAAACAAAGAAAATGGTATATGTTTTATTTTATTATTGTTAGGGCTTAGGATAACAACATTGGACATTTAAAAGCAAATATCGAAATACAAGTATAGGGCGGTGCCTGTGGCTCAGCAAGTAGGGTGCCGGTCCTATATACGAAGGGTGGCGGGTTAAAACCCTGTCTCGGCCGAACTGCAAAACAAAAAAATAGCCGGGTGTTGTGGCAGGCGCCTGTAGTCCCAGCTACTCGGGAGGCTGAGGCAAGAGAATCGCTTAAGCCCAGGAGTTGGAGGTTGCTGTGAGCTGTGTGGCACCACAGCACTCTACCAAGGGCGACAAAGTGAGACTCTGTCTCAACAAAAAGAAAAGAAAAAGAAATACAAGTTTAGGCCAGACATGGTGGCTCATGCCTGTAATCCTAATGCTTTGAGAGGCCAAGGAGATCATTTGAGACCAGGGTTTCAGACATCAGGCTGGGCAATATAGTAAGATCCTATCTCTAAAGGCTAGGCACAGTGGCTCATACCTGTAATCCTAGCACTCTGGGAGGCCAAGGTGAGTGGATTGCCTGAGCTCACAAGTTCGAAACCAGCCTGAGCCACAGCGAGACCTCATCTCTAAAAATAGCTGGATTGTGTCAGGCACCTGTGATCCCAGCTACTTGGGAGGCTGAGGCAAGAAAATCTCTTGAGCCCAAGAGTTTGAGGTTGCTACGATGCCACAGCACTCCACTCAGGGCGACAAAGACCCCATCTCTACACAAAAATAAGAAAAATTAGCTGGATATAGTAGCACACATCTGTACTCACAGCTACTCAGGAGGCTGAGGCAGGAAGATCACTTGAAGCTCAGGAGTTTGAGGTGGCAATGAGCTAAGATCCCACCACTGCAATCCAGCCTGGGCGATGGAGTGAGACTTCTCCCCCCAAATAAATACCACCTCTTTATAGACCCCAAATTTAGCTCTCTATCTTGAACCTCCCCCTCCAGACTTGCCTGGCAAGCCTCTCTTTCCTGATGTTCCATCCAAATGTCCAAAATCCAAAGAAGATTCTCGCTCTTTCCTGCTACCCTATTTTCTCTGGACCAATGGCAATGGCATTCTTCCAATTGAAGGCTCTCCTTGACTCACTATTTCTCCCTTCCTGATACTCTTTCCAGTAGCAGGTGCTGTCAACTCAGCCTCTCACTCTGCTCCAAGCCTTTCCATACCTTCATGACTCAGCTCCTACCCTGATGTGAGTGGCCATCACCTTGCACCTTTTATTAAGGTGGTGACATGTTTTTTCTTCAAAACCTATTCTGTACAATAGTCACATTGACATTATAAAACACAAATTGGATCATTTTGCTAATCCAGGTTCCCCTCTGCTCCATCCACCACTGACCTCCTTTTTGCTTTGAGAATAGGCCAAGTGCATTGCAGCTCTGGGGCCTTTGCACTTACTATTTCTTCTGCCTGCAGTGCTGTTCTCCCAGCTGTCCTCAAGTCCATCCTCACTTTCTTCAGTTTCTGCTGAAATGTCTGTCACCTAGGGAAATCTTTCTTTGGCTGCCCAATACGACATAACACACTGATCACTGCCTAAGGTCATATGTTTTATTTAGCATCTGCACCCCAACTCAAATGTCAATTCCACCAATGCCCAGCCCAGGCCTGAATGAATGAATGAGGTTGTCTCAGGTAAATAGGTGTTAAGTGTTTAATATTTATTGTCTCATTTAATAGATGCCTTTTCCATGGTGCTTAAATAGAATTCCCCAAACCTGGCTCGGGGCCTATGGCTCAAGTAGCTAAGGTACCACATGTACACCTGAGCTGGCGGGTTCGAATCCAGCCCGGGCCCGCCAAACAACAATGACGGCTGTAACCAAAAAATGGCTGGGCATTGTGGCGGGTGCTTGTAGTACCAGCTACTTGGGAGGTGGAGGCAGGAGACTCACTTGAGCCCAGGAATTGGAGGTTGCTATGAGCTGTGATGCTATAGCACTCTACCCAGGGGGACAGCTTAAGGCTCTGTCTCAAAAAAAAAAAAAAAACCTCACATGGTTAAGGGTCAGGATATTTGTGATATCTTCATAACAACCGCACTATTATTATGTTTTTAGAGACTGGATCTCAATATGTTGCCTAGGTTAGAGTTCAGTGCTGCCTATTCACAGGTGTGACCATAGCTCACTGCAGCCTCAAACTCCTGAGCTCAAGAGATCCTCCCATCTTAGCCTCCCCAGTAGCTGGGACTACAGGGGCATGCTACCTCACCCAGCTAACACTGCTACTATTTATCTAATATTTTTCTCTGACTTAACCCACTTGTTAATCAGTCAACATACTTAGAAGGTAACTTTTTGAAAAAGTTACAGTGAAAACAAAACAATGTGATAAGATCCTGCTGAAACAGTAGCCAATGGGTTATAAAGACAGATTAGTCAATGTCAAAATACATTGTTACCAAGGAAAAAAAAGTATCCTTGGGCTAGAAGGATGCAAGCTGAAAAGAAGGAAAAACTCTGAGGGCTTCATTCCGTGCTATTTAAATAACATTGAATCATTTTGCCACCCTATCCCAGAGCTTGGGCAATTCTGCTTCTGGAAAAGGAACAAAACTCCTACCATTGCCTGCAAGATCCTGTTTGATGTGGACCCAGCCCATCTCTGGCCTAATCTTGCATACCCTCTGGCCACACTGACCTTTTTGTTCCTCATACTTCTACAATCAACCTAGCCACATGACCTTCTCTTTTCCACTGTCTCGGTTGGCCTAGCTAAAGCCCCTAGTTCAGCTCTAGGGGCAACCTTCACGAGAGTGTTCCTTGTCTGCTCCCCATTTTGGCCCAAGACCCCTATATTTATTGATATTCAGATGAAAAGCTACTTTAAAACATTTTTTCATTTTTTGGTAAGATTTATCACAACTGCAATTTTACTTTTGTTTCTTAGTTTGTCTCCTCTTCTAGACTGTGGTCTCAACCACGAGGAGGGCAGGGACTGAGTGTAGTGCTTGAGTAGTTTTTGTGAATGAATGATACATTTTTTTTTTTTTTTGAGACAGAGCCTCAAGCTGTCACCCTGGGTAGAGTGCTGTGGCATCACAGCTCACAGCAACCTCCAATTCCTGGGCTCAAGCGAGTCCCTTGCCTCTGCCTCCCAAGTAGCTGGGACTACAGGCGCCCGCCGCAACGCCCGGCCATTTTTTGGTTGCAGCTGTCATTGTTGTTTGGCGGGCCCTGGGGCTGGATTCGAACCCGCCAGTTCAGGTGTAGTGGCTGGCGCCTTAGCCCCTTGAGCCACAGGCACCGAGCCATGAATGATACATTTGCAACCTTCCTTTAGGTTCTGTCCTTTTAACTTCCACTTTTTTTTCTTTTTTTGCAGTTTGGCCGGTGCTAGGTTTGAACCCGCCACCCTCGGTATATGAGGCCGGCGCCCCACTCACTGAGCCACAGGCGCCTCCCTTAACTTCCACTTTTTACAGATGGGGAAACTGAGGTACTGAGAAGATCGCCCTGCAAGAGAATAAGTGAAGGGCAGCTTTAGTCGTGTCTCTCATTCTGACGTCCCATTCTCTTCCCTCCGCCCCTCATTCCGGGCTTGTGCAACCACAAGGGAAGGAAGCCCCGGTTCAGCCCATGTGGCTCTGGGAAAGGCCAGGCCGCAGGTCTGGACCAGCCCAGAAGCGGCACGGACACCGGTTTACCCGGTTCCGGGGCTCTGGGCGAGGTCCATCCACCCGAGGGAGGGCACGACACAGGCCACGCCATGGCCCACTTGCAAGCCAGGCAGGATAGGGACTTGATCATCGTGAGGAAATTTGAGCCTATGGCCAGGCACTAGAGGTAAGTAACTAGTCAACGAGCTAGAGGCAGAGCAATCTAATGTCGCTTACAGCCGAGGGGCGAATATGCAAATTAGTCCCGCCTCGCCTTCTTCTCAGGGCCCCACCCGAGCGCTACAACCGGCGACTTCCACGCCCTTCGCCAATGTGTTCCTTCCGGATTCCACTCCCAACCCCAGTGCAAGGTCCGGACGCGGGGGCGGGGCTTAGGGGCAGTGCAGGGAACGCGGGGGCGAAGTCCGCGCTAAGGGCCTGGGGAGAGTGGCTGGGTGGCCTCTGCGCAGCCCGCGGGGTTTCGGCCGCAAATCAGGTAGATGGCTGCAAAGGCGGAAGAGAAATAGGGCTTGCTACAGTCTGTGGCTCACGCAGCCGGCTTTGGCCTAGGGAGTGCTGAATCCTGTGTTCAGGTAGCCTAGAACCCTCCCACCAGTGTCTGGTGGAGCCCAGACGCACACAACTGTGTTTTGGGAGCCCAGATCTTCCCCACTTATGTCCAGCCCTAAACCTAGTTAGGACTAACTCCTAACCTTTTGTAGATTTCCTAAACCCACCACTGTGTTAAAAGGAGCAGGGTTTCCTCGAATTGGTGACCAGAAAAGTCGAGCCTCCCTGGTCCCTGCCTGGCCATTTTGGGGAACCCCTTTCTCAGCAGAAATCCTCTGGACCCCAGCCTGGTTGTTCTCGGTCCAGTCTTCCAGCCTACTGGCCCAACTGGCCCCAGATCAACCCCCAGCCCCCAGCACATTGTTGAGTCTCAGTTAAGAAATAATCTCAACATTCACGGCTCCCGCACCACCGTAGCCAGCCCTCACCAAGACAGCTTGGTAGCCTCCTGGGGTTCTCCTTTCCCAGCCGTCTGTCCACCGACTGGCACCAATTAATTTCCTTTTCTGCCTGTCCACCCACATCTGGTTGCCAGCTGCTCACTGTAGCCCTGCACGCTCACTGGAGCTCCCAGGGAATTGCTAACAGTTCTCCCCTTTTGCACCCCCCTATCCAGGCTACCCCACCGGAGTCTGCTAATCAGAAAAAGCTGACAGTTAGGACCTGGAGGACAGATCAGAAATGAGATGGAGGAGCGGTGGGGTGTGAAACTTTCTGATCCAGCTTAGGGTGGGGGCGCAGGTAGGGGAGCTGGGGAAGAGAGGCAGGAGATCAAGTTGTACCTAAAATCTGAGATCAAAGCCTTCTGGCTTCCAGCTAGGGGCTTCAGTGAGGGCTGCCCCACCCACCAAAAGTAGGCAAGGTGGAGCCCTACTGCCTTAGAAATCCCCAGAGATGCTGAAGTGACAGCTGTGACTTCCCAGATGGAGAAGGCAGGTTTCCTTTTCCTGAGCTCACTCTCCAGAAGGGCTTGCCTTCAGCCTGCGAAGACTGCACGGCCTCTTTGAAGGGGCTCCCCAGAGGGTCTTCCTGGACGCAGGGGAAGGGGCTGGCTGTAGAACAATGGGGCTTTTGTTGCTTCTAGACGCCAGACGCTTCCTGTTAACCCTTCCCTGGGGCCACCTCTGCAGGGAGCACCCCAGGCCCCTGCTTGTTGGGGAAGAGAGAGTCCTGTTGGGAGAAATAGCTGTTGTGTTAATTGCAGCTTTTGTGAAAGCGATTAGGAAATAGGGAGGTGAAAGCAGACTTTTCAAACACTTTGGAGTCACAGGGCTTTCTCTTCTATTGCTGGGGGTTGTACAGCTAGGGACAAAGCTGGGCTAGCCTGGGAAAAGCCTCTGCACTGAGCTCTGACTAGTCCCAGGCTGCACCCTTGATAGGTTACACCAGGATCTTGGGTGGGGGTGGGGATGAACTGGGACGAGATGGGGATCCCAGGTAAATCCAAGGGATAGACAACTGTGTTTGAAAACCAACATTCTGGCTGCCTTGATGAGGTTAGCCAGGGACGCACTCCCTGACCCAGTTTCCTGAGCAGTCTGGCCCCTCAGTTTCCCTCAACTTGAGGAGTTCTCCCAAGACCATAAAGTGGTCTAGAAGTTCCCTAGGGAGGAGTGAACCAGGAGCTTCGGAAACTGCTCCTCCTCAGAGCCCTGGGAAGAAGTCATGTTGGGAGAATTAGCTGTTGTGTTAATACAGGCTTCACTCAAAGTCCCCCTCTGTTTACAAAGACAGCCTGAGAAGTGCCCTCAGATTCTGTGAGTCTGGAAAGGCTCCTGGAGTCTCAGCATCCTCCCTGGGGGTTTCTAGTTAGCTCCAGACAGGTCAAAAGAGACACGGATTGCTGTTTGCTGGAAGCCAGAGTAGGCTTGTGCTGGGCTGGGTTCCTTCCACTCCTCACTTACCACATGCCTGGGTCAGAATAAAAATCAGCATTTTCTTTAGTTACATTTTACAGATGAGGAAATAGAGTGATTCAGTAACATGTCCAGAGTTGTTATTCTAGTAAATCAAAGCCCCCCTCCCCTTTTTTCTCTTCTCTTGGAATCTTTTTTTGAGGGTGGGAGGGGAGGGACCTTTGTACTGGCCAATGGATTTATGCTTAAGCCTTGCTTCAATCTCTGGTTTCCGGGTAAGGAAAGAGAGCTCAAGGAGGTGACAGCTGCCCTCTCAGGTCTCCCTGCCACCTCTGAGCTGCCTATTTTCTCTCCTTACATTGGCAACTGATCACCCACGATATTCCTTCTTAGACTCATTCGCAGGGTATATTGGTAGCTTCTTCTCTCTTCCTTCCCCAGGGGCTAATTTGTGCATAGTCAGCCCAGGAGCTTGATGAGGATGAGCTTTTTTGGTTTGTTTATTTATTTAGTTAGTTATTTTGTAATCATTATTTACTGAGGAAAACCAGATTGCTAGATTGGAAAGACTGCTGCCAGCCCCCTCTCTTCCCTCCCTTGGCTGTAGTCTAGATGCAGACTGGCCCTGGCTGTGTGCACAGGAAATGAGATGGCTCATTGCCTCACCCTTTAGACCCTTTAGGGCAGGAGAGGAGGCTTCCCAGTCTGGGGCATGTTGGAGACTGGAGAGACCTTGGCCCTGCAGCTGAGACTTGATCTGCTCTGTACCCTGGGCCCCAGGCCAGCCCATTGCTGATCAGCCTCCACCTGAGTACCTCTCTTGTCCCAGTGAAACTTGCTTTGACTTCTCACCACTAGGAAGGCCTGAACTTGCCTGCAATTACTCACTGCCAGGGCTCCTCTTGCTGCAGCTCTCAGACCCAGGGTGGGATGGAGGTGGAGCTCTTGGGACCCCTTTCCTCCTTGGCTGCACCTTGGGAGAGACAACTGAAGCCTGTAGGGCTGCCTTTCACATATTCTCTGGGTGCCCTCTGAATTCCTGCAGACATTGCCTTATTATAAACAGCCACAGGAATTTTCAAAGCACTGTTGTGTTGATTCCCTTCTGTAAGGGGTGGATGTGAAGCCAGTTTGAGAGGGAGATACTGAGGTTAAGAGGAGCATGCCCTGGTGCTACCAAAGGCTTTTCTCTCTCTCTCTTTTTTTTTTTTTTTTTTTGAGACAGAGTCTCACTCTATCCTCCTTGGTAGAGTGCCATGGCGTCACACAGCTCACAGCAACCTCCAACTCCTGGGCTTAGGCGATTCTCTTGCCTCAGCCTCCCGAGTAGCTGGGACTACAGGCGCCCGCCACAATGCCTGGCTATTTTTTTATTGCAGTTTGGCCCGGGCTGGGTTTGAACCTCCAACTCTCAGTACATGGGACCTGTGCTCTACCCACTGAGCCACAGGTGCTGCCCCCAAAGACTTCTTTTCAGTCTGGGGGTTGTTTTGTTCTGTTTCTTTCTTTCTTTTTTTTTGAGGCAGAGCCCCAAGCTGTCACCCTGGATAGAGTGCTGTAGCATCACAGCTCACAGCAACCTCTGATTCCTGGGCTCAAGCGAGTCTCTTGCTTCCACCTCCCAAGTAGCTGGGACTACAGGCGCCCACCACAATGCCCGGCCATGTTTTGGTTGCAGCCGCATTGTTGTTTGGCGGGCCCGGACTGGATTTGAACCCGCCAGCTCAGGTGTACGTGGCTGGCGCCTTAGCCGGTTGAGCCACAGGAACTGAGCCTGTTCTGTTTCTTTAAGAGGCAGGGTCTTGCTCTATCACTTAGGCTTGAGTACAATGATATAATCATAGTTCACTGCAGCCTGGGATTCTAGAGGCTGAAGTGATCCTGTTTCCTGAGTAGCTAGGACTACAGGCATGTGCCAACATACCTGCCTAGTTTAAAAATTTTTCTTTCTTTTTTTTTTTTTTTGAGACAGAGCCTCAAGCTGTCACCCTGGATAGAGTGCTGTGGCATCACAGCTCACAGCAATCTTCGATTCCTGGGCTCAAGCGAGTCTCCTGCCTCTGCCTCCCAAGTAGCTGGGACTACAGGCGCCCGCCACAATGCCCGGCCATTTTTTGGTTGCAGCTGTCATTGTTTGGAAGGCCCAGGCTAGATTCGAACCCGCTAGCTCAGGTGTACGTGGCTGGCGCCTTAGCCTGTTGAGCCACAGGCGCCGAGCCTCTTTCTTTCTTTCTTTTCTTTTTTTAACTTTTTCTTTTATTTTATTTTTTGAGACAGAGCCTTAAGCTATCACCATGGGTAGAATGCCATGGCATCACAGCTCACAGCAACCTCCAACTCCTGGGCTCAAGCAATTCTCTTGCCTTCGACTCCCAAGTAGCTGGGACTACAGGCGCCCACCACAATGCCCTGGCTGTTTTTTGGTTGCAGCCGTCATTGTTGTTTGGTGGGCTCAGGCTGGATTTGAATCCGCCAGCTCAGGTGTATGTGTATGTGGCTGGTGCCTTAGCTGCTTGAGCCACAGGCACCAAGCCTTTTTCTTTTCTTTTCCTTTTTTTTTTTAGAGACTGGGTCCCGCTGTGTTGCCCATGCTGGTTTCAAACACCAAGCCTCAAATAATCTTCCCACATCAGCTTTTTGAAGTATTTGGGAATTAGGGCCTGAGCCACTGCCCAGCCAGTCTGGGAGTCTTACCTTTCTTTGCTGGCTGCAGCTGCTGTGCTGAGGACCCTATGGGGGAGTATGCAGGGGAGACCTTTGTTCACTGAGTGCTCACTGGGCACCTCTGCATCTTTGCCTACAGCGGGGGGGTGGTGGTGGTGGTGGCATTGTTTCTCTTGCCTTCCTTTCTCCCCAGGTTGTCCCTCTTTCTCCTGATTTCTCCCTGGGGTGGAGAGGCAGAGGAGGCATAAGCATTGCCCAACCTCTGCCACCAGGGATGTGGTGATGAAGTCAGCCCTGTCCCTGAAGGCTGGGGTGGCTGGAACTAGGATCCACCCCCATGGCCTCATCCTAAGCTTGGACCTGGGTTTCTGGTTGGACCGGGTAGTCAGGCTTAGCTTTCTCTACACCCAGAGCTGTCTTGTCCAGTCCCAACAGGTCCTGGCTAGGCACAGGCCACATGGGAATCCTGGGACATTGTCTGCCCCACCCTCAGGCTACCTCACACAGACTGAGGTTCCCTCAGGTTGTCCCAGATACCCTGGTGTGCCAACTCCTTGTTCTTTGCAACTGCCCACTTGTAGCTGGCCTGTAAATTACTTTTTTATTTATTTTATTTATGTAATTATTTATTTTTGTAGAGACAGAGTCTCACTTTATTGCCCTCGGTAGAGTGTCGTGGTATCAGAGCTCACAGCAACCTCCAACTACTGGGCTTAAGCTATTCCCTTGCCTCAGCCTCCCGAGTAGTTGGGACTACAGGCGCCCACCACAATGCCTGACTATTTTTCTGTTTTTGCAGTTCAGCCAAGGCTGGGTTTGAATCAGCTACCTTCAGTATATGGGGCCGGTGCCCTGCCCACTGAGCCACAGGGCACCACCCTGTTTTGTTTTGTTTTGAGATGTCACCCCTGTGGCATCACAGCTCACAGCATCTTTAAACTCTTGGGCTTAAGTGATTCTCTTGTCTCAGCCTCCCAAGTAGCTGGGACTACAGGCGCCTGCCTCAGCGCCCAGCTATTTTTTGGTTGCAGTTGTCATTGTTGTTTAGCAGGTCCAGGCTAGGCTCAAACCCGCCAGCCTTGGGGTATGTGGCCAGCACCCTACTCATTGAGCTATGAGTGCTGAGCCAGACCTGTAAATTCTTCAGCGTTGGGGACAGAGCCTCGGCTGGGATGAGTGTCCCTGCTGCATTCCCTACTGGCCACATCCCAGTTGGCCAGGCCTCTATCAGATCCCTCCAGGCACCCAAGTGGTCCTCTGGGTCCATACCCCTCCTGCGTCCAGGCCAGCAAGAACCCTACCTCCTCCCTAGAACTTTCTCCTCCAGACCCTATTCCATCTAAATTCATCCTGTCCCATTAACATGGCATACTTGATCTTATGCCCCATCAAAGTTGGAGCACTTCCGGTGGTGCCTGTGGCTCAAAGGAGTAGGGTGCTGGCCCCATATGCCGGATGTGGCAGGTTCAAACCCAGCCCCGGCCAAAAACTGCAAAAAACAAACAAAAAAAAGTTGGAGTACTTCTAAGTTCAGACACTTGCTTTTCTTCTTTCCTTTGTTCAGAAGTTCTAATGTCTTCAAGCTCAGTGGCCCATCTGTTTCCTCCAGGGACCCTGAGACAGTCACCACGTCATCTGTGCTGAGTACACAGAGAAGCCAACAACCCAGGGCACCACTTGCCCAGTTTTACCTAATGAGTGTCAGATTTGAACTTAGTTCTGTGGGACTTGGAGCCCAAGGTCTTAAGAATGTCAGTAATGGGCTCAACGGGCTAAGGCTCCAGCCACATACACCTGAGCTGACAGTTTCGAATTCAGCCCGGCCTTGCCAAACAACAATGACGGCTGCAACCAAAAAATAGCCGGACATTGTGGTGGGTGCCTGTAGTCCCAGCTACCTGGGAGACGGAGGCAGAAGACTCGCTTGAGCCCAGAAATTGGAGGTTGCTGTGAGCTGTGATGCCACAGCACTCTATCCAGGGTGACAGCTTGAGACTCTGTCTCAAAAAAAAAAAAGAATGTCAGTAATGGCCTGGTACAGTGGTTCATGCTTGTAATTCCAGCACTTTGGGAGGCCAAGAGTTCAAGACCAGCCTGAGCAAGAATGAGACTTTGGGAGTGGTGTCTGTGACTCAATGAGTAGAGTGCCAGCCCCATATATGGAGGGTGGCAGGTTCAAACCCAGCCCCAGCCCCAGCCCCAGCCAAATTACATAAAAAAAAAAAAAAAAAAAGCCGGGCTCGGTGCCTGTGGCTCAATGGGCTAAGGCACCAGCCACGTACACCTGAGCTGATGGGTTCGAATCCAGCCTGGGCCCGCCAAACAACAATGATGGCTGCAACTAAAAAATGTCCGGGCATTGTGGTGGGTGCCTGTAGTCCCAGCTACTTGGGAGTGGAGGCAGGAGACTCGATTGAGCCCAGGAATTGGAGGTTGCTGTGAGGTGTGATGCCACAGCACTCTATCCAGGGTGACAGCTTGAGGCTCTGTCTCAAAAACAATAATAAATAGGCTCGGCGCCTGTGGCTCAGCGGGCTAAGGCGCCAGCCACGTACACCTAAGCTGGTGGGTTTGAATCCAGCCTGGGCCTGCCAAACAACAATGATGGCTGCAACTTAAAAGTGGCCGGGCGTTGTGGTGGGCGCCTGTAGTCCCAGCTACTTGGGGGGCGGAGGCAAGAGACTCGCTTGAGCCCAGGAATTGGAGGTTGCTGTGAGCTGTGATGCCACAGCACTCTATCCATGGTGAAAGCTTGAGGCTCTGTCTCAAAAAAAAAAAAAAAAATAAATAAATAAATAAAATAAAATAAACTTCATTTGTTAAAAAAAAAAAAAAAAAAAAGGCCAGGTGTGGCGGGCTCCTGTAGTCCCAGCTACTCAGGAGGTTGAGGCAAGAGAATTGCTTAAGTCCAAGAGCTGGAGGTTGCTGTGAGCTGTGACGCTATAGCACTCTACTGAGGGTGACAAAGTGAGAGTGACTCAAAAAAAAAAAAAAAAATGGAATGAGACTTTGTCTCTATTAAAAATTAGAAAAACTTAGCTTGGCATGGCGGCATCTGTGGCTCAAATGAGTAGGGCCCCAGTCCCATATACTAGGGTGGCGGGTTCAAATCCAGCCCCAGCCAAAAACTGAAAAAAAAAAATTTGTCTGTCATGGGGGCATGCACCTGTAGTCCCAGCTTCTCAGGAGACTGAGGCAGGAGGATCACTTGAGCCCAGGAGTTTGAGGCTGTAGTTAGCTGTTATGATACCATGGCACTAAAATCAGGGCAGCAGAGTGAGACTCTGAATGAATGAATGGCAAGTTGACCTACCTCTTCTTGCAGGCCATGCAGCAGGCCATAGAGATTCCTCAGGGAGGATACCTTCCTCCTAGCAGGGTGAGAAAATAGCCCTTATCCCCAGGGACTAGGAATTTTGAGGGTGGCAATGGACCTGAATAAATATTCTTACCAAAGTATCCTTGTCTTTGAATAGTTTACACCCTACCATATCTTTCCTAGTGACTCTCTTGGAAATTTACTTTTTTTCTTTTTCTTTTTTCTTTTTTTTTGCAGTTTTGGCTGGGGCAGGCTTGGACCTGCCACCCCAGGTATATGGGGCCGGCGCCCTACTTCTTGAGCCACAGGCGCCATCCTTCTTTTTTCCTTTTTCAGACAGAGTCTCGCTATGTCACCCTGGGGAGTGCCTGGAGTCATAGCTCACAGCAAGCTCAAAACTCCTGGGCTCAAGCCATCCTTCTTGTTCCAACCTACTGAGTAGCTGGGACTATAGGCATCCACCACAACACCAGCAGAGATGGGTGGTCTCAAACTCCTGAGCTCAGGCAGTTCACCTGCCACAGCCTCCCAGAGTACTAGTTATAGGCATAAGCCACCACACCTAGCCAGTTAGATTTTCATTTCATTTCTTTTTTTTTTTTTTTGAGACAGAATCTCAAGCTGTCACCCTTGGTAGTGTGCTGTGGCATCATAGCTCACAGCAATCTCAAACTTTTGGGTAGAAACAATTCTCTTGCCTCCGCCTCCCAAGTAGCTGGGACTATAGGCACCCGCCACAACGCCCAGCTATTTGTTGTTGTTGTTGTTTTGTAGAGAAAGTGTCTCACTTTATCGTCCTCAGTGGAGTGCTGTGCAGTCACAGCTCACAGCAACCTCCAGCTCTTGGGCTTAGGCGATTCTCTTGCCTCAGCCTCCCGAGTAGCTGAGACTACAGGCACCTGCCACAATGCCTGGCTATTTTTTTTTTTTTTTTTGTAGAGACAGAGTCTCACTTTATCGCCCTGGGTAGAGTGCCATGGCGTCACACTGCTCACAGCAACCTCCAGCTCTTGGGCTTAAGTGATTCTCTTGCCTCAGCCTCCCGAGTAGCTGGGACTA